>JAPYZS010002023.1:0-14812 GCA_030522925.1 Trissolcus japonicus
TCTACCGAGCATTCCCCTATCCGCCACCTGGGGACGCGCCACGTATGGGTTACAGACTCCCAACGTAGATGTACACATATGTATACGTATGTACATGTATGTATACGTATGTATGTGTATGTAAATATATGTATATGTATGTAAATGTATGTATTTGTATTTATATGTATGTATATTTATGTATATGTATGTATACATATGTACACGTATGTATAAGTAGGTATATGTATGTATATGTATGATATGTATGTACATATTTGTATATGTATGTATACGTATGTAAATGTATTTTTACGTATGTATATGTATTCATATGTATAAATATTTACTTATATCTATGCACATGTACTTTTATGTACAAATGTGTGTTAACATGTATGCAGATGCATGTATATGTATTTAGATATAAGTACATCCATATACATACATGTACATACATATACATGTGTATTTTCAAGAAAATTCAAATTTTCTTTGTGAAACCGGAGTTTTCAGCTAGTATATATTAATATACATGTAAATATATAAGACTGTATATGTGTAGAAATGTAAACTTGAAATGTATGTGAATTTTAATTTGAACTATTATAATGTTTAATAAAAATCTTTAAGTATCGATAATAAAAAATATTTCAAAAAAGTGAGAAAAACATTTTCTTACAAAAATTCAAAACGAAATGACACGAATTTTATTTTCATATTTTGCTTTACACTCTCACCTTATTTTTAGTTTATTTATTAAATTATATATTTTTTAGTTATTCTTCTAACGTAAAAATAAAAACAAACCATTTTAGACAATGATTTAAAAACATTTGGAATTTGAATTTACCGCCCAAAATTTCCAACCAAACGTCTTTTAATTGAATTTTCGAAAAGAATAAATAAAAAAATTAAAGGTTTTATTTGATTTGAACACATTTAATATAAACTTTGAAAAATTAATTCCCTAGAGAGAATAGTTTCGGAACACTAAGGCGATATAGAGTCTTTGAGAACGCGAGTTGTTAGTTGTCACCATATTGTATTATTGATTGATGATTACTCTCAACATTGGTGATCGAAATGGATCAAAACGTTGACGACTTGACGGTGAGTTTGAGTCAAATTGTATAATATTTTGAATTTCATATAAACGTAATACGGAATAGTGGATTTCAAATGTTGTTTTTTTTCAAGATGGAGATCGATAAAATGCTTGACGAAGACTCGTCACGTTGTGATCCGCCAAATCTTGCCCTGAATCCTCAATTAACTCTTTTGTTGGTAGCGATCCCCCAGATTCCGCGAAATCCCAAGGAACAACAAAATGAACAACGTCGCTATTGTGTGCCAGAAACTCGTGCGGCCGGAGTGACAGGACAGCCCATCAAACTACGAGACGAACAACGTCGCCATCGCGTGTCGGAAACTAGTGCGGCCGGAGTCACAGGACGACAACATCGCCATGGTTTGTCGCCAACTAGTCCACAAGCTCGTCCACGAGAAGAAGTTCCGGCAGAGTATGGTGAGTATTCATTCTTTCCTGATGTCGTGTGAAAAATTGTGATTTTGTATAGATTGTGTATGCATGTGTGATTGAATTTGTATGTGTGCTTCTGTATGTGTCTGTGAGTGTCAGAAAAAAATAACAAAAAAAAATACAAATAACAAAAACAAATAACGAATAACAAAAATCTAAATTCTTTTAATTTTTCCAGAATTCGTTCCATTATTCATACAACGACAAAATCATTTTATGAAATTTCTCTTTCGCTTGTCGTCTGCCCCGTATTACTATGGAGCAAGACGAGGTCGCAAACGTGGTGGTCGGCGTGGCAGTAAACACCATCAAAGAGAAGAAGAGGAAGAGTCGGAAAATGATTTTCAAAGTGAAGGATACTCTGGAGTAAAACCACGTCATGAGTTCGATGACGACGAAGGGGCGGTTGGCGGCGCGGGAACTGGACTCAGTACAAAATGATGTTCTGCAGCATTTGCATCATTTAGAATCCGTCGGTCACTTAAACTAACAATATTTTTATACCATAGAATAACTCACATTTTTGTTTATAAAAGTTTGTTCGACTAGACTTACAACTAGAGTAAAAATTGTTTTTGTATAACTAAACTAATGACCAGAATGGAGATGGTTTTGTTCAACTAGATTGGTGACTGAAATTCAAATCGTTTTTATTGACTAGACTTATGACTAGAGCGGAAATTATTCTGTTTGAATAGGCTTATTTCACTAGATTCATGAGGACAATAGATATAGTTTTTTTGTAGTAAAAAAAAGAAGACTGATGTCAGTATTATCGCTTTTATTTAGAGATATAATTTTGTATACATATTGCTGTACAGACTTTGAAGTCAAACAAAAGTACAAATGTGAAAATGAACAAATGTTGTGTACAAATGTATTCAAATGTTGTACGAATCGTACAATCTAAGTGAAATAAATTTGTATTTTTATAATTATGAAATTCAGTTTTTTCATTCTGTTTTATGTTGTAAAATTAATTCTTAGTGATTTTGTATATTTTGAGTTTTATGAATGTGGTTTTAAGAAATTACACATGATTAAAACAGTTCAAACACATATGTAGAGAAATGTAATTTGTACTGTTTTTTGAAGATCATTCAATGAATTCAATGTAACTGAAAGGATTATTTCAATATTAATTTTCAAAAAAAGTGCCAGTTTGTTGTTTATAATTTTACACTGAAGATGGCGCTGATAATCAGATAATTCATTGACATGTTAGCTCAGTGAGCGAAACTCTTTTTGGCTTGAGTTTTTTAACTTTAAGGTTAAAATTTGTTGTTGAATTTCGAAATCAAAAAATTATAATATTATATAATATTGAGATCTGTTCGGCTTGATTTTCAGGTACTTAGTAATATTGTTGTGTACTATATTTATTTATCTTATTGTTGAAAACTATTATTCTCATTAATCCATTACGCAATAATAAGTTGTAACAATAACCTTTTGACATCACTTTTAATTAAAAAAAAAATTCTCATCAGTATTATATCAAATTAGGTTTGAAGATTAAGTATTTTCTTTCAAACACGTCAGCTCCATAGTCAAAGTGTTACAATTAACTTCTCAACATTTTTTTCAATCCAAAATTATACTATGAACAAATTTAACATATAAAATTGATAAAACTCATACTGTATGAATAGTTTTCTTAATACATTTTATCTATCAAAGCGTTGATGCTTTTTTTCAATTTTCATTATCACAATTTTTTCTTTTTTCAATATTTTATTGTACAATCTGATTTTGATACTGAAAAAATATGAATATTCTTAGAAAATTGAGCGTGATTGTTCAAATTTTCTGACAACACAATATCAAAGAATATATTCATACAAAATATCATGTATGAAAATGAGTCGTATAAGAAATGACTGCAAATATTATTTGTTGTCATTTTATTTACAAGCGATACAGATTATTTTGCTCAAAATACAGGTTGTTTTTGACTTTGATTTTGTATTTTATAATTAAAAAATTTTCTTACCAGAAGAATAAATTAAAAAGATTTGAAGATTACACAGATTACTGAAAAAAAGCAGACTCTAATAAGCACTTAAATCATTTTGAGATTACTAAAAATTTTTAGACATCAGAATTCCGAGAACAGCAATGTCGGACGGCGTTTATTTCAAACTTTGCAGTATTTTTTGAAAAAAAAAAATTCTACGCTGTAACTACTTGCTAACTAACTCTGCTCGGATTTATGTTTATATTAGATGTTTGTTTGTAAATATTTTATTTTAAGTATATCACTTATTATTTCTCTGTTATAATATTGATAATTAGTGAATTTATTATAGTCCGCTAAACTAATTAACGAAAAACGTATGAAGAGGGTAGTCCACCAAAATAGTTTGATTTATTTTAACTTAACTGCGACACTCCTGACCAGAGTGGTTCCCTTGCTGCACCAGGTCACATCAAGAGCCTATCTGCACTCTTGCATGATAACAAAACGAACAAAAATTGTTCGAAGATGAATTTTTATAAACAATATGAACAATATTATATAAACAATAGTAACTGTTTAAAAATATTTGTCGTTTTTTTTAAATCGGCAGAAAATTATGCACCAAAAATCGAATTTCTAAAATATAGCAAAATCCATAAACGCGATAAGCGTGTTGAAAGTTTTTAGTTTTTTGTATCTGAGCATACTTTTAATCAGTAATGCCTGTGTCATGCGTCGGACTTTTCGTATTATCATCCAAATAATAGCAGTTTATTTGATTTTTCGAAAATTTCAATGTGGACTACCCCCTCAAATTAAAATGATAACAACCCGTGGAGAGCACACTAGTGCGAATTCGCACCATCAAATTCTTAAAGTTGTCGACTTCTGAACCGTATTTCTTTTAAATTTATTGATATCTGCTACACGTTATTATCTATCATTATTCCTCTAAAGTTCTCTAAAGTAAAGTCTAAAGTAAATTCTGTGTCTCAACTATGTGAGCAAAAAAATTGTACACCAAAGAAATGAATATAAATCTCAAGTCGCATTAGTGTGCCTAACTCGGCAGCTAAATCGAAGTGTGCCCACCGCGGGATAATAATGAATTCTCTTATACCTTGAAAGTTATTCGTATATTTAATCGTGTTAATATTTTTTTTTCAGCTAGCATTCTCAACTCGCTCCATCGTTCCAACTATATCGTATACGAATTGCTTGTTGAAGCTTGATGTCATAATCAGTGCTCTGAGATTGTCAATACTCTCGTTGAAGCATTGATATATATGCTCCAGAATCTAAAAAAGCTGATTCTTGTTGAAGCATTTATATATATGCTTCAGAATCTAGAAAAATCTGATTCTTGTTGAAGCATAAGTTTAAGTTTATTACGCGAAGTTCTTTTTTGTCTATCAGAATTATCATTTATTGCAATAGGTCAATCAGTCAATGCAACTGCAAAAAATGGAAAACGATTTTCTCACTTCCACGTTACATCTGGAAGACTTGGACGATATTGTTAACAATCGCGGGCTCACAGAAATGCATATTAATATGTTTAGATGCATGATGAATAGAGTCTCGAAGTTTTATTTTCAATCGGAACGTATGTGGATGGATGAAATTCTTGAAATTAAACCTATTCCGAAAAATTCTGAGCACATTCAGATCTTGTATACTCCTGGACATTATGTTTGCTGCTACTACGATACTAAGTGGCTGTATGTTCATGACTCGATGAATTATGGAAGACTAACTAAGGAATTAGAATATTGTTTAAAACGTCTTTTCCCATACATCGATTTAAGAACGATAAAATTTCCCAGAGTTCAAAATCAAAATAATTGTATTGACTGTGGCATCTTCTCTAAAGCGTTTGCCATTTCTCTTATGTACAGTATTGAGCCTGATACGGTCAGATACGATCACAAGTTAATGAGACAACATTTGCTGAAAATGTTCAAAACATCGACTATTGAACATTTTCCTCAAGATCCGCGTTTTCCAATGCACGAAATAATTCCGTTGAATGATGTATCGCGCCAGCATTGCAAAGCAACTTGTCTAAGAGTTAATACAACGTCAAATGAACGAAAAACTTTTGAGAACGTTGCTCTGACTAATGATAAATCATATGCGAATAAAATAAAATATGATTATAAAACTGAGTTTTCTTCTTTACCTCCAATGCAGCATGACCCTGGAAATCCTAATTTCAAGAATGCAAAAAAAACCAAATATATCAACATTGTCAAAATCATTTCAATGACGCTAATCAATGTAGAATTGATTGTATTCCATTGAAAAGAATTACAGATACTCTTGAAGGTACTGATCATTCCTGTAAGTATCTCAAAATTCAAAGCAGCCCTACACAAGTATTGAATATTTCGATGAATTATCCAGATCAATCATACGATTCAGATATAAGGCCTATGGAAATTGATCAAGCCGCCGAGAAGCAAAACATGCAAAATAATTATAGGCTATCAAATAAAAAAGTGATTTTAAAAAACAAAGATGATATCGTCCAGCAGCGTACACAGACACAAAATGGAGAAACTTACACCCGGATTCAAAATTCTTCAATATATTCACCCGCTGAAAGTGCTTTAAATAATGTTGAAACAGTTTCTACCTTATGATCTTTTAATGCTACAAAGAAAACATATTAATCCTGTACCGTTAGGTCAAAGACACATCCAAATAATACACGGTAATCTTCATTGGATATGTACTTATTTTGATACAGAGAAACTTAAGGTGTATGATTCATTAAATGATGGCATTAACAAGTGACCTAAAATCAATTATAAAAAAATTATATTCAAACTTGACAAACAGTTCAATAATCTTTTGCAATGTTCAAAAGCAACCAATTTATTTGATTGTGGCATTTTTGCCATTGCGTTTGCAGTTTCTTTGTTAAATGGTAATAATCCTGAAATCATCACGTACGAGTATAGGTTGATGCGAAATCATTTATTGAATATTCTCCAAAATCATTCATTAGAAGAATTTCCAGTCCAATTCTCTGAAGTTAACCCTGACACATTTTCTTTTAATGATTTAAACCTACATGATGAAAATTCGATCGATTTGTATTCAATGGATTTAAAAGAGTTGAATTTTGAAAAAGAAATTGGTAGCTATTGTTCAATCGATAACTGTGAAACTGTGAATACCGTAACCAAAACCAACGATAAAATTAAAGCTAAAAAGATAAAAAATAAAGATAAAGCAAAGAAATTTTACAATCTTAACAAAGAACGAATACTCCAAGCAAAAAAATATCCTATATAATTCGAAAAGGCACCAATATCGAAACTGAAGCTAAAAAGCTTACAACTAAAGAAAAAACAAAAAATTTTACAATCTTAATAGAAAAAAAATTCTACAGGCTAACAAGACTTCACATTCGATAAAGAAGAAAAAGATGGACAATAAAAAAAAAATCTTTGCAAAGAAAACAAATTGAGACTGAAGCTCCAATGAGTACATTTAAAATTCGAAAAAATTCTGAGT
The DNA here is from genome assembly GCA_030522925.1 of Trissolcus japonicus. NCBI lineage: Eukaryota > Metazoa > Arthropoda > Insecta > Hymenoptera > Scelionidae > Trissolcus > Trissolcus japonicus. Next base: position 7,008 of record JAPYZS010002023.1, read on the forward strand.
TATATGTAAAAAATATTTCAGAAAAATTAAATATGGGAACAGCGGTTGAAAATATCATTGAAGCTGAAAAAATAATAAAATGGTGCTTGGTCGGTCGAAAACAATATTATTGCAAATTACTCAGAACATTGAAAACATTAAATTAAAAATCAGAAGCGATTATCGAAAAGTCTAAAGCTGCAAAAAATGATAATATTGAAGAAAAAGTTAATGCATTTTGTGGAATTTCAAAACATAATGCATCATCTGAAGCATATTTCATGGACACAGCCTACCAAATTGATTACTTACAGTCTAGAAAAAATATTGGTCCAGTTCATGAAATAGATAGTAAAAGCAAAGTGATTGTGAAAAATGATAAACAACCGGGTAAACAATGTATTCAGTCACAATTTGATCTCATTAATTCAATTCAACAAATAGATAGTGAACTTGATAATGAACCAATTGTAATAACTAATGATGATACAGAAATCAATAAACAAGATGAACTATGTTTTAGTCGGTTACAATCCGATCTTAATGAAAAGACATCTATGAATCTTGTTATTGATACTTCTGGTAAACTTATAAATTTACTGCCAATGAGTTATAAGAAATCAAATAAGTCTTGGAAATGTGATGAAAATTTGTGCAAAATAAATGATGCGGCTGTAATAAATCACTATGAACAATTTTTACATTGTACGAAAGATCTGAAAATAAAGGACGTAAACAATTTTCTTGTAAATGTAAAACTATGTGGTCCGTCTCATTCAAATCCTGTTTAAATTGATCATCCTTATAGTTGCTACGTTGATGTACAAACATGTAAATCTACTTTCATATCTACTTTAATTCTGTCTGTACATTTTCAAAGCGTTAGATATATCAGAAAATTAGTCTATGATATTGCTTCACTCAACGAAACAATATCAAAGATAGACAGTGCCCTGAATTCAGCAGATGTCAAATATTTAACATCACAGTACATAAAAATCAAGGAAAACCAAGTATCCACAGAACATGACGCAAAAAATATTGAATTAGATGAAGACAAGATTATGCAACTTCATTCATCAGCGTTTGTAGCTTTTCACAAAAAATCAAAAGATCTTTCAATTCATCCATGTCTATCTTGCGAAAAAATATACTGCAAAAAAAATATTCATTACATTTATGAGTTTAGAAAACCTCTTGATACGAAATCATGGCTAGATTTTAGAATAAGTTGGCAAAAAAATAATAATTTTTCTAAGACTGCAGATACGTCGATAGCTGGCAAATCTAGTGTAGAAACATTAACGGCTTCTCAAAATAACGAACAGACATTAACCGCTGACGAGAATGATGAAAGAACATTAACGGCTGATGAAAATAGTATAAAGACATTAATGGCTAATGAATTAGACGTTTCTCCGGACTATATTTGTATCTATTGTTTGAGCAAGTTCCGTAAAAATGAAATACCTCCTACATGCATACTAAATAACCTCATTGTAAAACCTATATCAAAAGCGTTAATATCATTAAATGAATATGAAAAGATGTTAATCCAAAGAGGAAAAGCGTTTCAAGTTGTTCAGCGAATGCAACCGGTATCGAACAAAAAGTTGCCTTGGAAATTCATGATGCCAAAAGTCAAAGGTAAGACGTTCCATTTACCATTGCCTTTGCAGGAAACTCTTTACAAACTCTGTAAACCTTTTGAAGCCTTACATCCTGATCCAGAATTTTATATATTAGTAAGAGGTTTGCCAAGCAAATCGAAGGTCATATGGGAAAATTTAGTCGATATGGAAAAAGTATTTCGTGCATTGATATGGTTGAAAAGCAACAATCCTGAATACAGTCAAATAATTTTACCACGTGAGATTAACGATCTGTAGAAAAAATTGAATCTAAGGGATTTTGTATACGACATTGTCGAAGAAAAGGTTGACAATGAGATAAAAAATGATAAAGATTAAAAAGAAATCAGTGTCGGCATCCATGATAAAATTTCTAAGAATGCTATGTGGACACAAAAGTGTGACACAGATGAGTATTATGATCAATACACTATTTATCCTATCAATGAAAAAAAAGAAAATGATACCGCAACAAATCTTTATCAAATGTTGAAAATACACGATGTTCCGATGGATAATCGTACGAAATTGTTAGACTTATTGTGTTTTCCAGTTCTATACCCTTACGGAGATGGCGGTCAATATGCCAATCGTAATACTTCATTGAGCGATTTTGAATTTATAAAATGCAAACTTTTGTCAAAGCATCCTCAATTTCGACTCGATACACAGTATTTATTTCACTTGCTCCATGATAGTATTATTCGGCAAATGAAAGCTGGAATTTATCATAAATTGAATGTTACAAATCCTAGTGAAAAATACACAGCAGGATCTTACTTACAGTTACTCTCTAAAGACATGTTAGAACAAAATTTAAGTACTATTTTTTCTAGGTTCCGCCACTCTGAGCAATATTGGAAAATACCTAGAAGTAATCTTTATTGTATGATCGATAATTATGGTCCTGCCACATGGTTTTTGACATTAAGTCCAGCTGAATGGTTATGGACGGAACTAAAAAATTATGTTCGTGAAGTTAACAGGCCTTATTTGGATAAAACTTCAGATGCCCAATTAATCGCAGCCGACCCAGTATCTGTTTCGAGATTCATTGATGTTCAATTTCATGATATGCTTGACTTCATTTGTTCAGATGATAATCCCATAGGAAAAATAACGCACTACTTTGGCGACGGGAATATCAAAGTAGAGGAACACATTTCCATATGTTGCTGTGGGTTGAAAAAACTCCTATTATAGGAGAGTCAACGAATGAAGAAGTTGCTGAATATATACAAAAATACGTAACGTGCAAAATTCCAGATAAATCTCTTTCGCTAACTTTATACAGGCGTGTTAGTACTCATCAAAGACACAATCACAATTCTTATTGTCAACGTTCTAAAAAAAAGCCTCAGGTAGACCGGTGCGTATTTGCAGGTTTGATTTTCCACGGGTTCAGACTGATACACTTATTTTGAGGGATGTTGTTTCTTTCATTGCTGGAAAAAAGACTTTAAAAAGTAGAAGCAGATTATATGATGTACCTAGAAGCGAAAGTGAAGAATTCATCAATGATTACAATCCATCAATATTACTTGCATGAGAAGGAAATATGGATATTCCATTCTGTGGTGATAAAACAAAAATCATCAATAGATATATCATTAGATATATAGATAATAGAAAATATCAAACAAAAGGAGAGAAGAGCAATATTGCCTAAGATCATTTCGAAAATATTAAGAATTCAACTTCATTACACAGTCGATTATGGAATTATGCTCTTCGATCATTAACTAATAGAGAATGTGGAGCCTTAGAAACAGCTGATGGTCTAATAGAAAATTCGCTTTACGGTACTGATTATGGAACTACTGTGAAATGGATTAATATAAACAAAATTCGGGCGAAGGTATTAAAACCTAAAAAACAGATTGAATTGTTAAATAAAGAATATACTGATATTTTTTATGCCAATTTGATTGACGATTACTATCCTATGAGACCAAAAGAATTAGATGATTATTGTTTGTATGATTATGTGAAATGGTTCGATTATACAACCAGTAAACCTGTTAATTGCGATAGAGAATGTTACATGTTATCCAATAAAAAATTTATTTTAAAACGTAAAACTCCACATCTTATTAATCATTACAGGTATAATGTTAATGTTCAACCTGAAAAATACTTTCACAGCTTATTACTTCTTTTTAAACCCTGGAGAAAATCGGAAACATTAAAAGATGGATATGCAACATATGCAGAGTCGTTTCAAAGTTTAAAAAATGTTCTTTCGAAAGCAATGACATACCATGAAAAACTTGTGGAAATTCAAAATGCTTTTGAAGATATTGAGAAAATGATTGAAGATAAAATAGAAGAAAACAAAAGAAATTTAGAAAAAAATAATGAATCATTAGAATGTGTTCCAATTGAAGCCGAGGAAGCAATGAAAGATTATAAAGATATTTCCAATAATTTTGAAGATGTTGACATGGACAGTATTATTGCGCAATTTAATGAAGATCAAAAACGTATATTTGATACGGTAACGTACGCTTTAAAAGATGGAGATGATAAACCTGTTAGACTTTTTGTTAGTGGAGAAGGGGGAACTGGTAAAAGTTTTCTTATTCACGGTGTAAGATGTTGGGTTAGAAAAAATTTGAATAAGGTTGTTGCAGTATTGGCTCCGACTGGTCTTGCTGCACACAACGTTATGGGACTTACTATTCACAGATTTTTCCGATTGCCTGTTGAACATGATGCTACTCTAAAATATAAACCTTTATCCGACATGGCATTAAAATCAATACGAGAAAGTTTAACAGATTCGCCTTTGATTATCATTGATGAAGTCTTAATGATATCTAACATTACATTCGCATACATCAATCTTAGATTATGTGAAATATTTAACTTCAGATGAAAACGATGGTTGGTTCGGTAAACGACATATCTTATTATTTGGAGATTTGTTACAACTTCAACCGGTTCGTGATAAGCCTACCTATATCAAAATTACTCCTAAAGAAATTAACAAATATTTAGGATCGTTTGGAGCTTTTGAATTATGGAAAAACCTTTTTCAATATGATGAATTAACTATCAATATGCGACAACGAAATGATTTAGAATATTCTAAAATGCTATCTCGAATAAGAATTGGGTACTTGACTAATGACGATCTGAAACAACTTAATAATAGAAAAATTCCGTTTATGTTTACTACCAATTATGATGACAATTTACACCAACTATGCAACTATATCGACAAACTCCCCATAGACACATTATGCCTTCTTCCAACACGTTTTATGTGCGAAACTTTGAATAATGAAATGTTAAAACGCCTCTCATTTGAAGAAATAAAGTTGGTTGCACATGACGCATTGGACTGCGCACCGTATTTAAATAAGAAAATTAGTAAAATGTTAAACTCAGATGATGAAAATTGTTCTAAAACTGGTGGCATTGCCAAAGTTATAACAATTAAAATAGATGCCAAAGGTGATGTTGACTAGAAATATTGATGTATCTCAAGGATTAGTCAATGGTATAGTAGGTATCGTAAAATATATAAAAATCAATATTGATGATAAAACTGATGTAGCACAAATAACAATTATTTTACCTTCTGGAGAAGAACGAAAAATTGAAACAATAAATGTTAAATTTGCATTAATGGACAGAGCTTATGTCATACGAAAACAATTTCCTATGAGTTTGAGATATGCAGTTACTATACATAAATCACAAGGAATGAGTGTCAAAAATGCCAATGAAATTGTAAAGGGTTCGGTGAAATTTTTCCGATTAATCAAAACTCTCAAAAATCAAAAAATCAAAACTTGAGAAATTATGAAATCATTATCTTTAACTATTACATCGATTCATTATTTATCCACTCAAGAATTTCAAAGAAGTATTGATAAATATCAAATCTTCAAAAGTACTGATATGAAACAAAGCAAAATTTCAGTGTTACAGTCAGTATGCCGCGATCGAATAAAAGGGTTCTCCCGAATTCATTCCTCATAAAAATCTTGATCGTATCGAAATTTGGTTTCAAAAGAGAGATGTATTTAATATGCAAAAATGACCGCAATCGTGTACTACCGTAGTCGTACCGGTCCAGGTCGACAGGTATGACATGCAGGAGTGGCGTCTGAACATCTCCCGTTATATGTGGCTCACAGACGTCTGTTTAAACAAACATGACGGGTGGTAAACCACCCGAGAGCAGCGAACCGATGCGATTGCAGAGTCTTGTCTCTGCCCAGTAAAAACTCTCTTTCGCGACGCTTAAAACCCAGAATATCGCATAAAACGGGCGCCAGTGTGAATCGGTGTTCGGTATCCACACATTTGCACACCTGTGTCACGTTCACGTGACCACGGTTGTCGCGTTCGAAACATAGATGCTCTGCGACGTGTGTTGCGGTGTTGATCTCGTCCAAAAGAGCGCCCAGGTCCTTGTACACGCCTGATTTTATGGACGCACGAACCCGCTCGAAATCGGTGTGTTTTCTACTCTCCATCGAAGTGCTCGTGGCACCCGTGAACGTCTACATATCGACAGAGTTTTTCGAACCTTCTCTCGGTATGGTGGTGCGGAAACGCCTGAGGTAACTGTATCTCGCTCGTGGTGCAGTCGGGTTATGAACTGCGAGGCGCTGTTTTCAGGATAGTAATCTATGCTCGCGTTGCTCGGGAGCGTCATGTGAACTTCATCGTTCAGGTATCCAGGAAACGCAATCGTCAGGCAAGTTTTTCCACTTTGTCAGAGATTTAGGGTGGCAAGTACGTGACACAGACGCATAAAGTAACGTTTACAGGTTATTTATTTATTGAAATAAAAAAGAGATTGAATATGTTGTTGTCTGAAGGGCTTTCATACATAAACTAACAAAATAAACAAAAGTAAGGCGTGAGGGCGCTAGTGCGCCTGGTCATAAGGTGGTGGTCATATCGTGGCAGAATACAATTTCGCCAACACAGTTCACCATGATCTGTTTGCTACGCCCTCGACCTCTCGTGTCCAAAACTTTGTTCACTTTGAGCGGTCGTTTGGGTTTTTGAACACCGATACTGCTCAGCTCTTGCTCGTAGAATATACCGTTTACCGTTTCATCGTTCAAATCGGCGATTTCTACCGTGATTAGTCTTCTACTGGCCAAGATCAGCGACACGTGAAACACCTCTTTGGACCACTTTGACTGGTAACCTTTCTGAAAGGCTACTTTTTTGGTACTGATGCGAACGAGGTCATGTAAGCGGTATTTTGGTTTCTTCTTGCTGCTACTTAGCTTTTGCAGCCTTTCGCTCCAAACTTTTCTCACGCCTGCAGCGTCGTCACGCTCGCCGGTGTGGTACTGATAGTCGTGTGGTACCTGTTGTACGAATCGACGATTTTTGGGAGTACATCTATCTATTTGGGAGTACCTTTTTGGGAGTACCTTCTGTCATGCGTGTGTCTATGGTATAGCTGGATACGGTCACGGAGAGTCTGTATCACACGTTCCGCAGTAATTGCATTGACAGACGGGTTTCGCACGTCTGTCAAAGCACATCGAATGGCCGATTTGTTTTTCATAGGTCGGACCCAGATAAATTTGCTAAACACGTCCACTGCCAGCAGCAAAAACGCGTAGTCGTTGTTGTATGCTTTGAGACTCGTCATCTGGATGAATTCGCTCTCCCAGAGAGAGTCGATATTATCAACAGTGTACGGTCTATGGGCAAATTATCTGATCGCCGAACGGTGTTTGTTGTAAACCGACTGTTTGTCCTACCAATCTTCCACAGTTTTTTAAGCGACTTCTTAGTGCGTGGCAGCGATCAACCTTCGCTTGTCAGCTAAGCCCGCAGCGTGCGCGGCGTCGTGATAGATCTTTTTTAACTGTCGGTCGGTCAACTTCTGAGGCGCGACCATGGCACACGTGTATTTTGCCTGCCCTAACCGCTCTGGTAATTTTCGTTCTCGGAACCGTCGGAAGCACTCGTGTCGGGTCGCGGAGACACGTCGGACAAATCGGACCCTGTCTTAAAAAGCGTTAGTACGCTGAGTTTATGTTGTTTTTCCGGTGGTGACACGAGGCTCCACAGTTCCCTGTTATTCACGTACTCGGGGGGAATGTTTGCAGCTCTGAGAAGAGCAGCAAACTGGTGGCGCCCTGGTAGGTTCGACGTTTTTTTCGAGCCTCGTTCACGAAATCGATAATGTTGGAACTGGGCACGACCTCG
>JAPYZS010002024.1:0-17657 GCA_030522925.1 Trissolcus japonicus
ACAAGGCACACTGACAAACTAGCTACAGAGCTGTTACTTTCTTGCGATTGGCTGACGTTCCCCCACTACTGTTTGGACAAATTCGCAGCGACTAAATCCCAACTGCACAACTGACAACTTGACAACTTTGACTGTAATGATGCAACAATTAAGATTAATTTATAATAAACGAGGGTTGAAATGTCATAGGATGGAAAGAGGGTGCTGACTGGTGCTAGGGTAAAGGACGAGCTGACAGGAGAAGAATGGAACGTCAAAGCAAAAGCCATCATCAACGCGACCGGTCCCTTCACAGATTCAATCCGAAAGATGGACGACGCAACGATCCCCGAGATTTGCTCGCCATCCTCTGGTGTGCATATCGTTCTCCCGGGTTATTACAGGTGACCACAATCAAGACCGACATGAAAGCTTTGTAGAAAAAAAAGCGTTTTTATATGCACCCTGAAAAAAGAGATTTATTGTAACGAGGAATCAATTTAATTAATTTAATTGACCGTGGTTTCAGTCCGGACCAGATGGGTCTGTTGGATCCAGCGACCAGCGACGGACGTGTCATCTTCTTTTTGCCTTGGCAAAAGTACACGATTGCTGGAACGACCGATCTTCCGTGCCAGGTGACACATAATCCAAAACCAACGGAGGACGAGATCATGTTCATCCTGCAGGAAGTAAAGAATTACTTGAATCCTGACGTTGAGGTCCGTCGAGGTGACGTGCTCTCTGCCTGGAGTGGAATCAGGCCCCTCGTGTCAGATCCAAACAAACCGAATACGCAATCGCTGGCTCGCAACCACATTGTGCACGTTAGCCCTACGAATCTCGTTACCATCGCAGGTGGAAAATGGACCACCTACAGAGCCATGGCTCAGGAAACTATCGACGCAGCAATAGAAGGTTCATTTTTAATTTAATTAATTAATTAAAAATAATTGAATCAATTTCAATTTTGCACGGCAAGAAAACTTGTAATAATAATTCTCAAATTTTTGTGAATTTTACCACACTGTATCATTAAGCAGGGATAAAATGCCTACTTTGTTAGTTTTTATTGAATTCGTTTTTTATTTTAAACAACAAGTGAAAAAAATTATTTAGAGTTTTATCATTTTTAGTTGAGTGTTAAATAAAATATAATAATAAAATATTATATAATTTTATAAATAAAATAATATTTATTTTAAATAAAAATATAAAATAAAATAATAAAAAGTGTTTAGAGCTTTAGAAATGTTACTCAAGTGTTTGATAAAAATTAGTTCGTTTTTTAAACGCAATTTATATAGTCCTTCTTCCATTACGATTTACGAGGAAGACCAATGGCTTAGGGACTCGGGACAGGCTTCGTATGCACAGGGATCCGAGTTCAATTACACCCACCAGCAAATATTTACAATGAAAATTTCAATTAAAAAGAAATATAAAAATAGAAGAGCCTTTTGACGCTGCCAAATATTTTTTCAAATTATAAAATTGGGTAGAATTTTTACCAAACAGTTTGATAATTTCTATCAAATCGTCATTTTATCATTTTTATGAAACAGTTTGGTCAAAATTGACAAAAATTTGAGAATTATTATTACAAGTTTTCTTGCCGTGTAAATTCGAGGCGGTTTGGGCTGATTGTGAAAATTGGGAAATGAGAAATTATTTTTTTCATTCAACGCGACACTTCTTTGGTTTTTAAAGTTTAAAACAAAGTTAGTTTTTTAAAAGTTATATAATTTGATGACTAATGATTCATTTTATTTCGTTACAAATCATAAGTTAAACAATATCTGGTACTTGCAGCATGTGATCTGAAACCCGAAAGAGGCTGCCAGACAGACGGTTTCCTCTTGGAAGGTGCTCACGGGTGGAGTCCTACAATGTACATTCGACTTGTGCAAGATTTTGGATTGGAATGCGAGGTAGCGCAACATCTGGCAAAGAGTTACGGCGATCGCGCTTTTGCGGTTGCCAAAATGGCATCCCTCACAGGCAAGCGTTGGCCCATCATTGGCAAGAAGATGCATCCGGAGTTTCCTTACATCGATGCCGAGGTCAAGATAACAACAATTAATCATATCAAACGTTGTTAGCAACACGGTTCAAATGTCTTCGCGTTGCATTTTTAGATTCGTTATGGATGTCGCGAGTATGCCCGAACATCAATAGACATGATTGCGAGACGATTGAGGCTGGCCTTCTTGAACGTGCAAGCGGCCCAGGAAGCGCTTCCAGGAATCATTGACATCATGGCCGAGGAGCTCAAATGGTCCGCCGAGGAGAAGAAGAAGCAACACCAGATGGCCACCGAGTTCCTCGCCAACGAGATGGGTCACATCGTGAATCGCGCGTCCAGAGATAAGATCCCCATCAATCTCACCAAAGACGAGATCCAACTTTACATCAAACGCTTCCAGATCATCGACAAGGATCGCAAGGGATACGTTTCCATCAATGACATTCGAAGAGGACTTAAGGTAAAACGACGCAATCCAGATGAAAAAAAAAAAATAACAAAAAACAACAGAACATCAAACGAGAAGTCCACGCCCTTTGCTGATATACAATCTTTTGAAACAATCCATTTTTTTATTGCAATTTTAATTTTATCAAGACTTGTATATTATTTTGTTATATTTAATTTTCAAACTATACTTTTTTGTTCTGCATTTCATTTGACACGTAGGCACTCGGTATTAAACTGTCCGAACTCGAGATGCACTCAATACTGAACGAAATTGATCTCACCTACAACGGCCAGCTGGAACTGCAAGACTACCTGCAGGTAATTTGACTGAATACGATAAGTTAATTGTTTTATTTTTACGTTCGCAGCTCTTCGGTGATAAGGATGTACCTGGCGAAGAGCTTCACGAAATTCTTCGTGAAATCGACACCAATATGAACGGTCAGGTCGAGCTCGACGAGTACCTTCAGGTCTGTCGTAGTTGACGAGAGCCACCGCACTCTCTCACCCTGACTAGCTGCAATTCTTGTCTGCCTAATTTCCAATAACACGTTTTTGTGTTCCTTTCTGTTGATTGATCAATTTTTTCCTCACACCACACTGAGAAAAAACTTTTAATAAAATTACTGTAACTTCTGGCAATCCAGACATATCATGCAACATCTAAAAAATTTGACTACAAACTTTTAATAATTTTTATTATACCCCATAGTAAAATTTACTATAATTATAGTAAAAAATGTAAGAATGTTATAGGATAATTCGTAAAATGTGTAAGATATGTCTCGATTACTATATGTTATAGTAATTTTTATTACGAGTTTTTTTTCCAGTGCCAAATAATAAAGTTGCTTCCTGCCGGCTTCAAACCGTTTTTTAATAAAATCGTTCGGATTTCTTTGATGCTTTATTTTCGCATGGCAATCGATATACTAAGTTATCAATTTGGTTTTGCATGTAAAAAAAAAGATTAAACAAATTTATATTATTTTCTAAGATTATTTGTGTTGCGAATTATGGTTACTTATTTATCAATTAAGAAATTCAATTGAGTTGGATTTACAAATTGATTTCTTTCTTTGAAGAAGTGTCAAGGAGAATAACGAGGTTTTATGTAAAAATAAAAATGTAAAAGTATGAAAAAAATATGTAAAAGATAAATTACTCTTTACAAATTTTTTCATTGATGTATCTTTTTGGCACTTCTTCTATTAGTCATTTTTTTAATCAGAGATATATTTTAATTACAAATTTTTATCCCTCTTTAAAATTATAGTAAAAATATGAATTGTAGAAGATTGAATAATAATTTTTTTTATTTCTCCAACAGATGATGTCAGCTATCAAATCCGGCCATGTGGCGTACTCGCGGTTCGCTCGTATGGCCGAAATGGAAGAGGCGCAACACGAGAAAGACGTTCTCAAAAAACAGATCAGTGTTGAACGGTCCGGCGGTGGTCTCTAAATGAACGTTGAGCGGGAACCAAACTTTAGGAACAATTTCTTTTATTCTGTTAACTTAGCGAATTTTATCACTTCTTTTTTTTGTTCAACTTGTGAATGATCTAAACCACCACCTTTTAATCGAATCCCGTCTCTTAATCGCTACTGGAAAAATTTTACAAAAGTCCATTAACTCATTTTCATAATTGAAAACTAAACAGTGAAAAGTAACAAATAATAATGATAATGATAATAATAATATCAATAATAATAATTGTAATAATCATATTTAATGATGATAACTGTGAAAAGAATAATTTTCAAAGTATAAATTGGTGACAATATTTGTTGAGTTTTTTTAGTCTTAGTTATATAAGAGACGAGAATTCTATTTGAACATTATTGTTTGGAGCCTTGAATGAGTTTTTGTAAATTTGGATTTTTTGACGTTGCAAAAGCGTTCGGTCGATTTTATCAACGCTTTTTTTGAATGGGCCGAACGTTTCTGCGAGCAATTATTTTTTGTTCTTTTAATAACAAAACATCAATGTCACCCGAGAAGTCAATGGATAATTAAAATTGGCGTATGCTTATAACAATTATTAAAATAATGATGTTACGAAGAATTACGATTTTACCTTCTACAAAACTTTGACGAAAAAGTGTAAAGTATTAAAACTGTTACAAATAATTGAGAATAACGATGAATCAGCGTGTACATAAAAGTCATTATGAATGAGCTTCACGCTGCTATTTAACACTTAGATAAATCATGTTTATATAATTTATTGCAAAGCATAGATTGATTATTTATTGTTACTCCGCTGGCAATTTGAAAATGCGATCATCGAATTGTATTGGCATTTGCTAAAACTTTCTTGCAAACGTTCAACAATATAATGTGAAAAATACTCTTCAAAACGAAATGTCGTGTTTGTTTTTGGTACCCAACATCATTCCTTGATGAATTTCAGTCCCAGTATTTTCAAATGAAACAGATAAATCAAAAATGTAATATTCTTATTTGTACTAATTTATTACTTTTTACAATAAATTATTACAAGCTATTTGTAAATACTGAATTAATGTAACGCATATTTACTCAATACATTTGAATGGTTGCTGCTCATAAAAAAAAGAAAATCTATCAATTTTGTATAAAATAAGTTTGTCATTTAAAATATTAACTAACGAACAACGATCGATAGCAACAATTAAAACCATTATAAAATTGCACGACGATTGCCTGTAGAAGACTTATATAAATTTATTAAAATTCGAGACTAATGGTAAGAACGACAATAAAAATGTGTAAATAACATGCTACCGTCTATAGAAATTGAGACTAATGATAGAACAGTTGTAGACATTGTAGACAATAACGTTAAAAATATAAATTCATGTATAAATGTTATATAAATATATATCAAGATTAACTCTCTTGAAAAACGTTTTCACAACAAAAAATGAAATTTAAGGCACTCGATGAACCAATGCAATTTTGATTTTTGGGATTATCACTTTGACGGTGTGTCAGTTAACTTTGTGCTGCCCATCTGTATACCGCCGGTATATAAAATGAGTTCCTCTCGTTTGTAAAATGTGACAATTTCCTCGACATTCGAGAACGACTGTTCATTCGGCTTAGCTGAACCAAGGGCAAATCTAAAATGTACCAAAATATTATCACTGAACGAAAAACTTTTATTTTTTATTTTTCGTCCCGTTGCGCAAGTTGGTTACCTGTTGTCCGGGCGTTTTCTCACTGGAACGTTATAAACTCTGTCGTTATACCAAAGTACCAAAGCCAACGGGTTATTAGGATTTGTTGAAGATGGTCTCATCAAGAAATATCCATCTCTGTTAGTATTTCCGTAAGTACTCTCTGAAAAATTTATTCGAAAAATGAAAAGTTTTTGTTCATCATCCATGTTTTGTTGTTTTATTAATTGCAAGTTCGTTTTCAACTTACGTTCTTTAATTATAATAGTTGCCTGTTCTCTCGTGACATTGTGAAACCATGGTTTTTCTGTGTAGGAAAGTCTGTCCGGCGGGGTGGGCAGTGGCCTCGATGCTCTATCGATAATTGACAATGAAACAGTGCTGCTTGAGTGCGGCAAACCGTTTTTTTTGTCCGGCGAGCGCTCTGAAACAAAACAAGCGAATAATTCAGTGGTTAATTATTGTCGTTATTATATTATTTATTATTAATTATTATCGATGATTTCAAAATCAAATTCCCACGAACTTTGTAAATTTAAACGAGCCTGTGTCAAGGCTTCGTCTGTGACCACTTCTGAAAGACACGTTTGAGGTCTGCTGATGCTGGTCAGATGTGACGATCTTTTTGTGCACATTGCACTCGTCATTTTTGATATCTTATTTAGCCTTCGCTCAAGGAACGACCGAATAAATAAGACGAATCCACACCCCGACTGAGACGAACGAAACGATTTTTATAATTCTGATTAGCAGTTGAACTGACGAACTGATAAGAATATGAGATCTTGACACTACAGAGATTACAATGCGACTGAACGATCTTGTTCCCGGGTTAGACGGCAGGATACGAAAATATCTTTGAAAAACGATGCGTTGGTCCAACGCTCCATGGGTGTTTGACTAATTTAGATGTTTGTTATATTATTTTTGGTCTTATAATATATTGAAGTGTTTGAGTGAAGACAAGAAAAAATATAACTACCAGGTATCTCAGGTGGATTCAAACGAGAACTTGAGGTCGCACGCTTGATTTTTACTATCATATCCGAGAGTTCATCCGCCAATCGCTCTCCCAAACCTCCAACCAACTGTGTGAAAATTCTCAAATAAAAGCACGAGCACATCCCACCGCATTAATTTTTGTATTTTAATAGTTGTGTTTTATTTTTTAGTGTCATTAAAGCCAGTTCAGGTTTTCATGTTTCGTGCACAATTTTGTCACTTTTTTATGTTTCTGTTTGTCGTTAATTACATCGACTAAAATAACCGAACGTATTATTAAAACACCGGTGAGTATTCTTGTCTCAATAAATGGTTTGATTTAGTTTATATATTATCAGTGACAAACAAAATTTTTTTTGTGGAGCTAAAAAAACGAATTCAACCTTATTCGTTTATATATTTCCGTTTTTTTTATTTTAATCAACTTATTTTCCTAATTTGTGGTTCAAATATTGTTATTAAGGCGAGGATAAGATTAAATGTAAGCCCCTTGACAAAATTTGAAACTTTTTAATTAGATTTCACTAGCAAAAAAGAATTAAAAAAACATTTTCACTAGAAGAAAAATAAAAGAAGAAAAAAGATGAAAAAAAAAACGAAAAAACATTTTTTTCGTTTTTGAAAACTCAGACGGTTGTTAGATTAATCATTTATAAGACTTTTGCATGGGAACCATGTGTTAATTACAAATGTTAATTTGTTTTTAATTCGTTCAAATTTTTTAAAGAAAATGAATAAAGATTTTTAAAAATTAATTTTTACCTGATTCCGTCTTAGAACTATTGGAATTCAGTGACTGTAAACTGGAACAGCTGGACGGTTTAGGTGGCAGGGGCGGTGGTATGACATTTGAACCATTCTCATTTTCATCTTCGTGTTGATGATACATGACGTCGGGCTATGAGCAGAAAAATAAATCTTTTTTTCACATTCTTTCTTTGTGGTCATAAAACAAGAAAGTTCAAAACAGTTTAGAGAACATTATTTATTATTATCGTACCGGTTCGTTGATGGATTCGTAAATTTCATCGATGGGCTCTTCGTCATAACTTGCAATGCTGTTCGGATGATAAATATTATCCGTGGAATTGTGAGTAATACTGGAATTAACTGACAGTTTGCTCTCTGCATTTGAGACGGTTGTGCTGGAATGGTCGAAGGATTCGTATTCATCTTCACTTTCTTCAGTCTTTGTCGGCAAATTCGCAACTAAATCGAAGTTTCGAATTATTCCTCGTGACAAATTCTCTTCCACCTTTTCACATTTCTTTGGTTCTGGCGGTGGCGCCACTGTCATTCTCTCTATAAAAAAATGACATTTTCACGGTTTAACGTCATCCAGTCCTGGCGTACGCGAGAATCCACTTAGTTCTTGCATAGCCATCAAATATAACAACAACAACGGTTTAAGAGGATGTCAAAGTCGGTGGCGAACTTCAAATTCTGTTTTTGGCGGGAAAACCAATGGTTCGCAAATTTCTTGAGGAGCTGATATAAAAGTTGATCAAATTGTATGCCGTTCGATTCTTTGTTCATTTCAGAGTATTTTGAAACAACAAACAGTGTAATTCATTGTGAAGTGACGTTATATTTAGTAACCCCATTTTTCCCATAAAATCGGATCCTGGTAATTACACATTGAAAACGAGGTTACTAATTATGATCGCATTTCACAATCAAACGCCATGTTGTCAGTTTTAAAATAATCTACAACAATGAGTAAATCGAATGAACTCAAAATCAGCACAACAATCATGTCACTGTTTAAGAAATTTAACAAAAACAACAAAAAGGTAACACCGTCGGTAATATAGCCACCGCAGCTAGTTTGACATCCTCTTAACGTCAAGAGATATATATCATTCTAAAAAGGAAGAACGAACTGGGATTAAAAAAGGTTCTCGTACTTATCACATTAGTGTCTTCGTTCGTTTTTGCATGCAAAAAAGATGTCCTTGGCATATGCAGTTTTTGCATCCCTTCTTCATTATCTCCACTGTTGTTTCTAGTCTCTTCCACTCTCATGTCTTGCCTTTTTGTTGTATTTTTCAACAGAGCGAGCTGCTCCTTCAACTGTTCCGCCAAACTTTTTTCTTGCTTGTTTTCTATACTTGATGCTTTTAGTTTCTTCTCATCGCACGCTTTTGCGTTCAAATTTGCATACTCATTTTCTTCCACATGGTCGCAGTTTGCGTACGTATTCTCCTCCAGGATTTCCGCGCTTGTTCGAACTTTCACCCCTCTGAAATTAAGTTTAACCATAAATTTTATTACACGAATAATTTGTCCGTGATAAATTTAATTGAACTTTTGTTTACATCCATTTTCGTATCTACCTACATTCCATTTGATGAAACATTGAAATTTTCACAAAGGGGAAGTTTTTTTGTGGCTAAATCAACAGGTTTTGCAATAACAACTGCAGTCGTTTGAACCTCCGACACTGCAAAATCATTTTCATCTTCATCGTCTCCAAAATCCGAGTCCCAAGACGTGCCTTCATTTGTATCATCATCGCATTGGATAACTTTGTTTTTCTGCTCGACAAACTGTTCGGGATTTTTCTTCAGCTCTTCGACAAACGACCATAGTTGCCTGCGACATAACTTATTTATATATTATCATAATAATTAATTATCAATATTGTAGAAAACAAAACCATTTTTTTTCTCAAAATTTAGTAAGTCTTCGATAAAAATATTAACAAATGAATATAATTTTGCATCAATCCTATTATTGAAACAAGAATCAAGCAAAAGGTTTACCATTTTAATGGTCGAGAAAGATCGTTCTTCCACAGTGCAAGTTTACCCTCAGTTAAGTGCTGAAAATTAAAACGAATCAAGACACAAGAATCAAAAGAAATGTACATTCATCACCCAGACGTGTGATAAAATATTGTTGGTGTGTAATCTTGTTTTATCTACACATTTGTCTCTTCAACAATAATTACTTATTCGGATATAGTTAAAAAATATCTTGATTGCTTACCAATAAGGCGTCTCCATTAATTTGTCTTTTCTCAATTGTAAGGCAACATTCTTCCAAATTGTGCTAGAAAATAACAATGAATTTTCAATTATTCAAAATTGAACAACAGTGACAACGTAATTGAAGTCCAATTGACGCACAGATTTCTTATTAAACCTGAAAAAATGTTATCATTTATCTTATCTTTGGTCAATTTTAATTTTAACATAATCTAAAAAATAATGAATAATTCTGTATAATTTTGATATAAAAATAAGTTTCAACAATTTTATAAATAATTTTTTAAATGATTTCGTGATTTTTCAATATAAACAATAGTTATGATAAAAGTCTATTGAAAATGGATTGAATTACCATGTGAACCACTGAGACTGCAATACAAAAGTATTTTCATCTGTCAAGCTACAATAATTTATACGCAGGGGCGTAAAGGCGCCCGTTGCTAAATGCCATAACAAAATTAAAATTTTCCTCTGTTTTTGTATTTTGTGTGGGAGAAAATGTAAACAAGGTAGGATGTAAAATAATGAATGTAAACAAGATATAATGATGAATATTAAATATTGGATGTAAAAGTTAGACAAAGCGAATAGGATGGCGTCACAAGCACACGAATACAACCGAACGAGAGTTTACTCACCTTTCGCAAAAGCGATAATACATCTTGGCTACTCCAGTTAGAAATGTCCTCGAGGGCTTGGCCACGCGACAATTTGGACATTGTCTGCTTTTAGCACCAGCAACAAAAAGCGTTGCACGTGTTGCTGCGCCCAAACATCTGTCACGCGGCCGCTTTTTATTTCAATCGTATAATCGTGTATTATGACAATTCGTCTCTGTCTCCCTTCCCACATTTATACGTCATACGTCATAACATGAGCGCGCGCGAGCTTTGGCAACAGGGGTGGCAACAACACCGATTCTCATTACTAAAATGTCCGTTCTACATTCAGCTAACTTCACGACGTTTATTAGATATGGAAGCGTTAGTGTCGCTTCGAATTTTGAACGCTTTGACGTATATGTAATAAAAATTAAACGAGGCAAGGTATTCTTTCCCTCTAATTCTTATTTTTTTATTGTTACTAGTATCAGAACGTGTGATTTAAAATTCTCAAAACTACTAAAAACGGTTTTATTCTTCTAATCTACACATAAAATCATTTTCAAAAAAAAGAAATGAAATCATTGCCAAAGAGGCAACGTATTGTTTTCTTCAGAACTTTTACAAAATTTCATAAATACTATTCTCCTAATTCAACCATAATTTACTTAATCACGTTAGACAATAAGGATCAGTATGTCTATGCATAAATATATATTATACACTTCGCTGGAAGTATAGACAAATTTTCAATGAAAAAACACCTTGCCGCGCCGCGCTTTTTTGAAATACGCTGGTTAAGTTTCTTAATTTATGTATGTAATACCAATTTTGTTTTGCAAATTCAATTCGAATATGCGTGATTTGGGATTATAGATCATAATTTTTTTTCATAAGAAATTATTTTTCATCTATCGTTTTTATTTTTGTATTAAATTGTTGATTCGAGTACAAGTATGAATTTTAATTAATTTTCGTAATTATATGTATTCATTATAAGAATCTTCTGATGCGGGTCAGTGGCTAAATTGGATTTTTGGACTGCCGTTCGTCCATGCCAACGAAATTGAAGAAATCTTTTTCGAGGACTTTATGTCGGATATGCCGAAATAACACCTTTCGCCGATTATTTAGTCGAAAATATATCGCTGAAGATGCTGCGTTTCCTCCTAAAATTTGGGCGTCTACTAAGATTGAAGATCGGACCACGAATGCGTGTGAATCATTTCATTCGCGGTTCAACAAAGTCAATCTTAGTAGCCATCCACACATTTTCCATTTTATTCCAACTGGTGCTTGAATTTCAAGAGGAAACATATGTTAAAATGAATAGTAGTGCGTAAGAAAAAAAAAATTACAATACATCTTACGAAAAACGATGTAAAAATATTTTAAAAGCGCGGAACGATTTTCAGAATGGTGCTTTAAGTAGTGTAGAGTAGTTTAAGTAGAAGGTATGACTATGTGAAAAAATCATCACAACATTATACACCGCGCAAGTAGAAATGTTGACGTTTATTTGGTTATATGTGTGGTTATATGTGAAAAAACATTGTTGTATTAATTGTGTTAATCAGAAAAAGTATATGACATACACAATGAGTTATAAACTGTGTTAGAACATATATGCAATTTTGCATATTCATTCAATTTATTATTAAAAGACATTGTTCTTAATAAATGTCACATTTACTACACTCCCATATTTCAAATCGGCGCAATTGCTATATTTGAATTAGGCGCAACTGCTATATTTGAATTAGGCGCAACTGCGTAATCTAAACGCAAGATTCTTATCTATTTTTTCCGGATCGGCGCAATTGCTGAAGTCCCTAAGAATGTATGTTTATCGAATAATTAATATTAGAAAAATAACATTCTTGGAAATATGTAAAATAAAAAAATTATTCATGTAAAACCGAACGGTTTCAGAAATAAGTTAAGGTACTATATGTATTAATATATGATCATAGATAATGAGTCAATGACAATTAAAAGTGTGTGGCGTTTCAAAAAAAGCGCGGCGGCAAGGTGTTTTTTCATTGAAAATTTGTCTACTCCGCTCGCCGACGCTGACATCGGAGACGAAAAAATTCGTCCGTTTGGCTCTTCCTCTCTTTGTCTAGGTTGCACTGTTGAAGGCAGGGTGAGACAAAGAGAGTGGCGAGTCAAAACTCGCGTAAGTCTAGTCACCTATCAGGCCACGCGAATGTATTTTATATATTATCAATCAATATAATAACCTAATTTTTGACAAGCATTGAAAGAAAATAATTTATGGGTCAAGTCAAATTTATTTATTTAATTTATCCTTTACCTGTACGGAATAATTTATCTTATTCTTGACGTTTTGTTCGAGTCACCTACACTCAAGAAGTATACGAACGATATCCGCTGCGCCTTCTGTACGCGAATAGAAATTGGCAGAAAAAAATATTTTCATAATTTTTTGCATCAACAAACTGATAATAACATATTTTTCTTTTGCAAGAAAGTTACTTGTACCGCATCAATGTCAATTAACCTTTTGTATGAAATAAATCTGCTTTCAATGAACAACAGTATTTCCAATGTTTACTAACAAATGTCTGTTGCACCTGCCAGACGTCAACCAAAACATACAGAGGAAATTTTCTGAACGTAGGCGGTTATATTAACTCCACATTGGATACATTCAGTGAAAGTTGTTCGTTCTTATATAGTGTCTTTTAGCAGTATAGTTATAAAAACTAGTGATTCTTGTTTTTAAAAGTTGGCAACAATTATGTTTCGATAGAAAACATCACTAACCATTAAAAAACAATGGAAGAAGGATACGCTGGTAAGTTAATAATAATTGTTATAATTTATGAATAATAAATTATATTTTTTTTCTCAGTTATTTATTTGTTTCCTTTCATTTTCTTAAATAATAATTATTCAGATAATAATTTTTTTTCTTTTCAGATATACAGATGCAACTGCTGTATTTTCTGCAACAGTTACCCAGGGAGTTGCTGCAAGTACCGCCACCACCGCCACCACAACCCCCAGGGTATCCACCACTACCCCCAGGTGCGATACCACCACCCCCAAGTTCGCTACTACCACCCCAGGTTCGCTACCACCACCCCCAGGTTCGCTACCACCACCCCCAGGTTCGCTACCACCACCCCCAGGTTCGCTACCACCACCTCAGGTTCTCCACCGTTGTTTTATATGTTTTATATTGAAGATAAAAACATTTAGTGTTTTGTTTTAAAACATTTTAAAAATACAAATAAAACATCACTTTTTGCAGTGCGTTTCACCCATTCCGCCCGTACACCCTTTTCACTTATGTCACTTGAGTTCCCCGTACTCTCGTACACCCGTTTTGACCTGTGTTGACCCGTGTCACCCATTCTTTTTACACACCCACGTTCACGGGAAAAATTAAAAACGGGAGAACCGTGCGAATGCACGGTTGTGTATAGATCACATTTTGACATGTTTAAATAGTGACTGCAAGAACATTTTTTCAACAACATTTTCCAAAAACATTTTATGCAATATTATAGATTATTTTCGAAAAAGAAAATATTTGTAATGTTAAATACAATTCAACTTGATTTTAATATTATCATTGAGTAAGGGTCAACCTAGATTTGCCAGAATAACTTTGTTGCACTATTTGCGTTGCACGCACAAAGTTGTAATGCATACTTATTTAAAAAAAAGTATATTTTAATGTCCTGAATTGAACTGTAGGTGAAGTGTTATATAACCGATGTAACCGATGTAAAAAGACTAGAGTAAGTATTTGAAATTTGAAACTGAGCTTTTGTAAGTCCAATACATCTAAAATGATACCAAATGTAGCATAGTTCGCAAATAACGCCTAGTTCGTCTTGTTCGCCTCTCACATGAGCGTTACAAGTGCCGCAGAGAAAGTGATGGTCAACCTTCATTTCAGCAATGAGATTTTTCAACGTGGTGAATGCTTTTTTTGTGTGAAACAATCTTTTATCAAATTAATTTCCACCTTTGACATCTAATAAAGAATCTGATGTATCCTTTTCAGTCAAAGATCTCACAGTCTTAATATCAATTTTTTTATCATAATAAGTTGTCGAAGGAATCATTTCAACATCAACTTTTTCTTATCATCGTCGCTCAAGTTAACAAACGGCACAGGTGGAACTTTTTCCTGATTTGAAAGATCGTCGCTCAATTTCACAAATGGCTCAGGATTCAGTTTTTGCTTTTTTGAAACATCTTTCCTTCGTAGTCCACTCACTTTCAAAGATTTTCCTTTTGGTCGACCTCGGTTTGCATGGCCCGTTGGGATGTAGGCTTTCGCCACTTGTTTC
Organism: Trissolcus japonicus; assembly: GCA_030522925.1. Lineage (NCBI taxonomy): Eukaryota > Metazoa > Arthropoda > Insecta > Hymenoptera > Scelionidae > Trissolcus > Trissolcus japonicus. Next base: position 14,549 of record JAPYZS010002024.1, read on the forward strand.
ACAACGTCATCTTCGACAAGGTCCATTTCATCGTCGCTATTATCGTTATCTATATGAAATAGAAATTATATATACAATATGTATTATGTATCGATCATTTTACACACATTTTAATTTATTAACAATTTCAAATGAATAACCATCAATAATTTTTTCTAAGTTTTTCCATAATAATTGTGTGTGCCGCTTGTACGACTTGTCTTTCACGGAAAGCAATCACATAGAATAATCACTGAATAGCTCTCTCAACTCCTTTTTTTTCGAAGTATCGGAATTTCATCAACCCCGATGCCTGCGGGTCTTCCACTTTGACACCGTTACCTGTGCCCTATGTTTGAACAACTGAGGTAGAAGTCCCACCATTTTTGGCAATTGAATCGTCATCAAATGCTTCCTGGACTTCTGTTTTCAAATCATCACCTGTGTTACACGTTCCACCAAGTGAGGTAGGTGTCCCACCATTTTTGGAGTTGAGATCATTGTTTAATATCTTCTGGCCATCTGATTTGGAACCATCACCAGCTCCGTTAACTGAAGTAAGTGTCCCATTAGTTTTGGGGTTATGATCATTGTCTAATGCCTTCGAGCCATCTGGATCGAAACTATCACCAGCTCTGTCAACTGAGGTAGATGTCCCATCACTTTTGGTGTTGGAACCACCGTCTAATGCCTTTGGGTAAATCAACTCTGGTAGTTCACTTGTTCCAGGAGAGGAGGTTGGTGAAATTCGACCACTTTTGTTCTTGAAAATTTTCTGAAGATCACTCCACACTGCCATCTGAAGAGTTGCTTTAGTAGTGTGGTCGGTGAGGTTGCCGATGTCATCATCAAGGATCATTGCATCGGTAGATCAACGTGCACCAACAAAATCATCATTTTTACATAGTTTTTTAACTGCAGAGATATTAAGTATATCTTCGACAGAAACCTCCCAAGTAATAATTCAACTACGTTTTGCTCAGTTCAAAAGTGGCACTAGCCGGACTTTGACCAGTTCGATGGAAAATTGTTAGACAAAGAAACACCAAAAGATTTGGTAAGTTAATATTTAACTCAACATTTTAGTGTCGTTTCATATCAAACATTATCAAATTAATTTTTTGTTTGTTTTTCAGAAAAATTCTATGGTTTCATTGTTTGATGCAAATATCACAGTCACAAGGAACATTTCAAATATTTTAAAAGCCTGCTTAAAAAACCAAGTTGCTGTACAATTCACAGCTCTGAAAAAAACAGGAGACCAAAGGGTTCTCAGCGCAACAAACTTCTATCATGTCTTTGAATGTAAGTGTCTAATTATAATCATGTCAGCAAAATCGAATCATCAAAAATTAAAAAAAAATAACGATCAATTTTTTGTTTGATTCAGCTTTTTTGCTCATGGCTTATAAAACAGCCGACAGAGAGAAAAAAAAACATATCAGTCAGTATAACGGATTCGCGGAGCGCTGGATCGATTATCGTATTGATCCAGCGATCGATGTCGCGCGGGCCAATCAAAGGCGCACGTGACCTTCGCGCGCCTTTGAAAACTGTCAACTGACAGTGCCGTTCATGCCAACGGTTCAACCACTTCGCCCTCTCGCCATTGCGCATTCGCCCTTTTAGTGCCCTGCGTTGCTCCTGTTTCCGCCCCTCACCCTCGCGAGTGCCGCTGCCGAGCACCGCGACCCAAGTGAGCAGCACCGGAGGATTGGCGACAGAGCCGAGCCTCGCAGACAGGAAGCGAGAGCGAGAGAGCCGTGCCATCCACTGCCACTCGAAGCCGCGCCTTTTTGTTGCTTTATTTTGCTCCGAATCGGTGAGTAGTTACGCAATATTTCTCGTGCCGTCTGTCCGTCCGTGTCATCCGCGCTCGCCGGCCTAGCCCGAACCCGGTCCGGCCAACCCGAACCCGCTAAGCCCGCAAACAACTGCCGTGGTGACCGACCACCACCACGTGACACCAGAAATCATTAAGTGACGTGATGTCCAATACCGTTGACTGGGATGGCGGACGTACAAATAGACGTCAAATCTACAAAAGTCAAGACTGATTCCGTTGATGATGTCAACAAAGACAATGAGTAAACTTCACGTCAAAGTAAAAAGTGTCAGTAACAAAAGTGATAGTATGAGTTATAATATTGTATTGAATATTCAATTACATTAATATAATTATATATTAACAAGGGTTAATAAATTATCTTTAACCTATTGAATTTTTGAGTTTATTTATTTATTAATTTCACAATTTCTTGATTTTTTGCCGCAGTAAAACGTAACGTCGTAAACCGGATACTAGTTTTTAGTTAAGCATGCGTAGCCAGTATTTAAACAAATTTTACCTACAGTTCAATTAAGGACAATAACATACTTTTTTTTAAATAACTGTCGGGACAAGGTGACGGGTGAATTAAATAAGTCGGACACGGAGGCGAACAGTTAACAAAATATATTAATAACAGAACGGAACAAATAACAATTATAATCACAAAACAATCAACGATAAAACAATAATTAACACGCAGTAACGAGTGTTACAGTAAAGCCTCGCGAATCGGACGCTAAGTCTCGGCTCGGTTGTCGTAGCGAGGAGACTTGAGAACGGGTTCGCGGCGGAAAAACTGAACAAGAATGATGTTACTCCGGGAAAACGTTTCCAAAGTAACCATCGAAAATGACCACTGGCAATGGTAGGGGTCAAAAAATAGTAAGAAGGGTCAACTATCTGGGTCCGAATTGCATGCGAGTCCCAGAGAGTGACCCTTTGTCTTAAACGATAAGAGAATTAACGATGAGTCATCGGAAAATCCCAAATTGAGCGTCGTCCAAAGTGTCCATCTGTTTTAAGTCATAAAAACTTATTTTCAAAGAAACCTTTGAAAAGTAAAATACGCGATAAGAGAAAAAACGAAAATGAAAAGTAAAAATTAAAACAAACGAATTTACGTAAAAACCCAAGCAGATGGACATTTGAACGACTGCTCGATAATCCTAAAACGACAGAGTTGTAAAAAAAAACGACAGGGTTGTAAAAAGATTAAAATTTTCGAACTAAAAATGCGTAAATCCTAAACTTAAATAATAAAATATAAAAGTTTTTATTTTAGAAAAATATGTCGGGAAA
>JAPYZS010002025.1:0-10852 GCA_030522925.1 Trissolcus japonicus
ATCTAACGTGGACCTTATTTACGAGGACCACGTCGGGCCCTCATTGGGTTACCATGTTTGAAAATTATTGATTTCAAAAATGGTAACCATATTTGGTGTCGACTAGGGCCGAAGTAGGATAATCCTAATTTAGGCTTAAGACCGCAAATCAAGTCTGGCCCTCGTTTCTGATGGGGCACGCCTAATTGAATTTCTACTAGGGTAATAAAACCCAAATCGGTTCAGTCGTTTCGGAGATATCATTGGTACCGATTATAAAAAGTTGATTTCGAGAAAAAGACGCTTAAAGTTTTTGAACACATTCCACGAAGGTTATGTCTTAACCTTATGAAGGTTAAGTCACACCCTGATCGCAGTCGTCAATCCCTAAACCATAATACGGCTCTTTTTTATTGCAAAAATGCAATTTAAAAAATCGATTTTTCCGCGAAAAATACCTCCTATGCCCCCTTAAACTATCAAAATATGAAAACTTGTGTTTGTAGAATCAGAAAAACTCATTTCACATCAATTTATTGATGAATGAAATAAAATGCAGCTGAAAATTTGCATGACATAAATTTACTCAGTGTGTGCTATACAAAAACAGACCTGCATCAATTTGTGCGAAACAACTTGTACCTGTCAGTGTTAATTTAATTATTAATTTAATTATTATTAATTTCATTAAATAATTTTATGAAATAAAAAATAATATATATTTTGTATATAAAAAGTTTATAAAAAACTGCAATAAAGTAAACGTACTAGTTTGTGTTATTGGTACCAATTTGGGGTAATTTCAGTTTAAAATTAATAGAATTGTTTGGCGAATGTAAAGTAATCTAAAATGCAAGTATATTGAGTCAGATTGCATAGATTTCATATAAATGCTTTTCATAAGATTCAGTTTTAAATGTAAATAAAAGATGAATTTCATCTAACATAACATAAATAGGAACACTATAACCGCAATAGGTAGTTTTATCTAAAGTATAATAAAATAAAATATATTTTAGCGACTATATTTTGATCCGTGAGGGATGATTGGAGAATGAATTATGAATTAATATGAAGTATTTTATATTATTTTTGAGATTATAAAACAATCGTTGTCAGGTAATAAAAGGTTTCTGTCGAAAACAATGAGAAATCTGATTTCATAAATCTGTGGCTGTGAGGAAAAACCAGTTAAGTGCTTATTTGTACATTTAAGTTAAAAACATATTTTACATTGTTTTTTTTTATTTACTTCTATAAGACGAACTCAAAAAAGTGTTACTATGGGAATCAGAAAACTATAATTCACAATTTTAAATATTATTCAGATCTCTAATTTTTGTTCAAAAAATGTTTAAATTTTTATTTCTTAGTTAACTGGTTTTTCCTCACAGCCACAGAGATATAAATAAAATAAACAGAAAAACCTCAATGAGCAAGATCTCATAAAAAAAGAAATAAATCTTCATTTTCCTAAGGTGTCTACTTGACAAGGGAGAAACATGCAATTTAAATCCGTAGAAGAAGAGTTACTGTATTCGATGGTGAGAGACTGGATACAGAACAGCGACGCCAATGACAACACTGGGTCAGGAAATCAGGCCGACAGAGAGAAGTAGATAATCTAGCATTTGAAGAGGGGCAGAAGGGAGGTCGTTGGATCCCGTTACTCTGTCTGCTTTTCGTTAACGGCCGTTTATCGTTCCACCACCTTTGCCACTGGATAAATACGAACGAGACGAGTAGGCGGCGAAAAGATGAACCACTGTTGCGGTTTAAGTAAGCCGAGTATCTATTTTCTACAGAATGTACTCTGCACTGGTTGCACATAGTTCATTCTATTTGAAGCTAGGATACTTGCACTCACTCATATCAAAATAAGTCACTAATGCTCATCAAGTATTTGTAGTTAATTAGTAAAAACTTGACATCGAACTTCGACATGCAAAAATGTAAAATGAAAAGTAAATTTTCTTCATAGAGGAATAAATCATCATACTTTCACATAACTGTTAATTGAATGTAAAGATTAAATTTTCTCGAGTAATCTCAATATTAATACAATGCATGTTATATAGGCGAATTCAATTTTAACATCCAATATGCATCTACTCAAAACGTCCAATTCTTTCGAAAAAAATTATTTTAAGATTCTTCAAACTCATTATTTCCTGTTTGAAGGTTCATTGTAATGAAGGATCGGAAGTAAGAAACTCCGGCAGACTGAACTTGTCTGTCTCCCACCCTTTTTTAAGGACTCGGTAACAAAATCAAAAATATTGAGTAACATTTGATGACAACAGGGAGTGCGTACTGTAGTATATATAACAAAACATAACAAAAACTTTCGGAGATATATTATATATTAAATCACTTGCAGATTAATATTTTGTTTGTAAATCATTCATCAAAAAACTTATGTATTGTCTACGCTTTTCTTCTGATTTGAGATTTTTTTTCTTTTTCGTATTAGATGTATATTGTTGCACAAATGACCAGTTTTTATGTAAGGACTACTTTCCTAGTTGTATATGTGCATACCCGTGAAGATATGAAATAAATAAATTCATTTGGTTTTGAATTATAAAAAATTATAATTATAATTATAATTATAAAAAATTATAATTCAAAATCGGGTTGATTAACCCATTTCTTGCCAAACCTTAAAAGAGTTGATTTTCTGGTAAACATTTTGTAGATTCGTGTTCTAAATGGTCGAATTAAGAAAATTTGCGATAAACATTTTTTTCGTTTCGTTTGCAATAACAATTACAATTGTTTATAAAAATTGATTTTTTAATGTAGAATATGAACTTCGTGATTGGCTTCACCCGTTGGTGCAGTTAAATAAATTTTTTATAAAACTATGTTTTATTATCATAAAAAAAAACCATTTTTGAAAATGATATCAATGGCAAGAAACGGGTTAAGAATGAAATTTTGCGTATTAGTCATATGAATTTGGATTTTAAGAAAACTTTTTTCATCATTTACACACTAAAAAAATTAAAATGCTCAAACCTTGTGATACCTTCAAAACGAATTCAGTTTGTGAGCCAACATTTGATAATTTTTTAAAACAAAAAACATATCTGCAGATTCTTTGTTATGAGAAGACTCAATTGTGATCAAATTATTGCAATGTGATGTCAAAGTTCTTATTTTGTTCGGTACACTTTTAACAGTTTTTTTTCGATGTTTGTTAATTTGACTAACTTTTTATCGAAGTTTTTTTTCATCATTTGAATTTGAATCAACATCATGTTTCACTAAAGCGTGATTAAAAGTTCGCTGATTTTTAATGACAAATTCTTGTTTCCATCTCTTATCGCATAAAAATTCTGCAAATTACGGCAATCTAGAATCATTTCGGAGTACGAAAATGTGTCGACAAGACAACTTAGCCGTATAAATGGACAAGTACAATTTTCAGGTGTTGCCTTGAAGTTCAATTGTTTCGCCTTGTCATTACTCCTCGCTGCCTTTAACTCTTTACTAACTAAATTGGAAGCTAAATTTGTTAGTAAGTTTCGATAAGCTAGAAGGGAGTTGTCTGACTTGTTTGAGAAGGTTTTTTGTACATTGAGTATGTGATTTTTGCATCTGTTTCGAAGTTCTTAGACTGAAGTCATATAAAAAAATGAGCTATAAAATCATTAAGCAAACTATTCTTTTAAATGACCTGGTTAATTTTGAAGTTCATTTATTCTAACCTATTGTCCGTTACAATGTTATTCTAGGTCGTAATGAGCTCGCCCTATGAGGCTCCTATAGGGCGCGGCATTACACGCCCTCCCAAGTAGAAATTTCGATCGGACTGAAACCAGGCCTGACCAGTAAACCATGCGAGCAGTTAAGGATTTGGCATGGAATCCTGGAATGGCACTGTGTATGAGCGTCACGCCTGGCGTCCCTTAGGGCCAAGCCGGGAATCCTGTTTAACCCGACCAGGGCCCGGTAAGGATTGCCATTTTTGAAATTTTAAAAATTAATAAACAAAAAATTTATTAATCAACTAATAACGAAAATAAAATCCCGGTTAGACCCTTGGAAATTCCCGGCGTGATGCACTGTACCAATGCCCGGTCTGGAATACTGACTGGAACCTGGTAAGGGCCTAATCAGTATTCCTTTCATCGAGATTTCCCGGCTTAAACCAGACCGGGCCCTGGTTTCTGGCTTGGCATGCCCCATTGGATTTCTACTTGGGCTACAAACGCCCGATAAATTTCTACTAGGGCTACGGCAACTTGGGTGTACCAAATAAAAAAATTTTTATATTTAATTGTCTGAAGCGCCATTTGGTATCGAGAAAAAAATGTTTTTAATACAATATTTTTAAAGCAGAGACAATAAGCTTTAAAACGGTCTGTATACAAAGTTCTTTTGGATGGAACATATAAAAACTATAACAATTTAAAGTTAGCTCTCCCTAGCGATACTTCATTTTTTTTTACATTTTTAAACTTTGACCGAAAAAAGTGTGTCACAATAAGGGGTTTTTTAGTGGAACACTATTTTTTCTTGACTAAGGGGGTCTCAATAAAGAGGAAGAAAATTGTTTCAGGAGTGTGCCCTCAATCTGAAATTTCGGTGTTTCGTGGCCATATAAATGAATATTTCCCGTGGAATTACCCATATGTTTTCAATATTAATTGAAAGAAACTATATTTGATGATTGTTGTAGAATCAAATTAAAACGAAATTAATTTCGTTCCAAACATTGTTTACATCTCTAACAAAAATTAAAAATTTATCATTTACCCAATGCAATGTTAGTAGTCACTTTTTGGCGAATATTTTTTAACAATCACAGTATTATATTCGGAAGGTGGATCGGTTTTCTCTACCCGATAATAGAGAAAAACTTTTGTTCAGCAAATTGGAATCAAACGTGTATCAAATGTAAAATTTAGAAAATGTAAATTTATATATAACGGTTTTGACTTACTACTAGGCTTTTACCTTTTACAGGAAGTATACTTTATTTTTTTTGTAAAATTTTTTTGAAACAAGCAAATTAATGTTTGGATTCATCTTATTCAAATCTGCTAAATAGAAATTACACTTAGTGTGAAACTGATCTGTTCCCGGAGCCCGCTAGAAATTTACTAATCGTGATAACAATGCTTTTTAATAATCTCAAATTAGATTAGGTGCAATATTTTGCTTTATATAGGAATATTTTGTATCATATAAAATGGATTGTATTTGAACTTTGAACTGTTTGAACGTTCTGAGCTTTTTTGAACTTTTGAACAGTTCAAACTCAAAATTCTGTTTGAACTGTTCAATAAGTTCATGAACTCATTGAACTTTTGACAGGACTACTATTAAAGGATAATTATGAATTAGATTATTTTAATAATTGTTAATTACCATATAAAAATATCAATTATTTTTTTCGATTAAAGTTAATTTAATTGATAATTTTCAATTAAAATTTTGCCTCAATCTGGTGCAGTGATTACAATGCTGCAACAGATTACACTCACAATAGTTGCATTAGTACGTGATCACCAATGTAAACAGAAATTGAGGTTATGTTTTCGTTCAGTCAGTTTAAGTTGAAGAAGTGAACAGTAACGAAATTTGTTAATGGTAATGAGATGAAAATATCAAAGATTGTACAGAAGGCGTTCTGGCTATTCAAATTTTGATCTCCATTAATATAAAATAAACGAAATAGTCAAGAAATGACTATGAACATAACAGAGCCCATGTGTCACGTACGTACCTCGCATAAGAACGAGTTTTATATGTATTAATGAGTTTTTTAATATCGAAATATGTATTAATAAGTTTTTTATGATCTAAAGAACAACATAGTCATTAAAAGTACATTGCAATCCGAAATTTTGTTGATGCTTTTCCATTTTTAAGAACGTGCCTACGGATACAAATCTGGTTATTGTATTCGACGCTTCAATAGTCAATATTTTTTTTATTAAAGGCAACATATTGGTGCGATACTTGAAAACTTAATTCTCCCGAGGCTATTGTTTGGCGTTTAGTTATTAGTATAAGTTTAATTTTCGTTATTATTATTTCAGTTACGTATTTGCGTATTAAAATTTATTTCATTTTCATACATTTTCAATTTTCTTGATAACGTGCTCGCCATCATATATATTTAAAATTCACAAAGCATTCAAAATACGATCTGCGAAAACGATCATGTGTACGTTGCAATGACCCTTTCAAACAAGCCGATCGCGTTGTTTCCGTCCTTTTTCACTGTTAACGCAGAGCTTGTTTCCAGCTTCACAACATGAGCAAATTGTGTCAACGTATGTACATACGCTTCAGACATTATTGTACGCACTATTTATTAACACACGAATTTTATTAGCTGAGGGTTAATTTGCCTTCGCTTATTCAAAGATTTATTTATCAGCTCAAATATTGTATACAACATTTGATGACCAAATAGCTATTTTGACTCTACTTTAAATAAAGAATGTAATATTTAATCGCATTATTCAGTTGTTCTATCAATGAAAGAACATAATATTTCTGTTTCGGTCATCTAAATTAGTGATCCACGTGAGTATGCATGTGTCTAAAAAAATTAACGATGTGTCATCATAATGAAAGTTTCTCCGCACGTTTTAGTTTTTTGCGTGATATTATACAAAGTGAAACGTGACACGCTTAACAATCTTTTACGAGACACGATAAAGAATTTGGATTATTATTCATAAATGTTAGTAATATATTCTTGAATATTAGAATAGTGTGAAACGATGAAATCCACTTAATTGCACGCTGAGATTAATATAATTTCCTGAATGTGGAGAGAGTTGAAATTAATTATAGTCAAGAGATCGATTGGTAATATACTTTTAACATTCAAGTAATCGCAATACGGTTTAAATTCTATTCGTGTTTCTTCGAGAACACTATAAAGTAAATCAATGCTTCAATCCAATAATACTTGGTACACAACTTCGCATAGTCTCGTGTACATGAATCAGTAGTGTCAAGGTTAATGCAACGACCATAATTTCATCTTCACCTTAAGAAAAACAACCTAAGACAACCTTCTTGTTTACTAAGTTATTTATTACCCGTAGAAACATTTTTAAACAAGCGAAAGAGTAACTTTTGTTTTGTTTGTCTTTTATTCGGCCAAAAATAAAATTATATCGAATGAGCGATTTCTTTGCCTTTATAATTTGTCACGATTACGTTGCGTGTCAGCAGAACCTTACACCTTATTTTATTAATAAAAGCTTGATCAATAAGAACTGATACGTTGTAAATAATTTCATAACAAGAACCAATTTTCATAAGCCTATGATGTAGATTATCGAAGCAAAATGTACGAATAGAATAAAATTAATTGATCGCAACATATTAGTAACACTCTACAGAGATAACGCTTTTTCGAAAATCGAATGCTTTCGATAGCACATGATTTGCTAATAAACATAGATTATCTAATCGATTGTATATAGTTGTTTAACGTTCAATGAAATCGATGCATAATTTCTGGATTTATGTGATGACTAGTGTAGAATGCGATACATGCAGTGCGTGATTTCGTTCATGCACAACAAGATAATTATACTAACCCACCAATATTAAGTTCACTAGAATTGTCTAATAAATTTTTCAAAGCGTTTATGTAGTTGTGCCACGTAACTCTCGTATGCATGACATTTAATCAATTCACTCAACCGAATCGAGTATCTTCAAATAAAAAGGAGAGTATGTCATTGCCGAATTTGTTTCTGCCGGTGTCATTTCATCAATTCAATTCAAAATGTTGATCAATTCAATTTAAAATGTAAAAAGGAACACAAAAATCAATCCTTACCAATTGTATTTCGTTTATTTCCCGGTATTTATTATTTTCGATTGATCTTTTTTATCGATTGTCGTTTTCTCGTTTTGTAAGTATAAATTCAGAAGAAAGTCTAGGAAGTCTAGAGCTCCAGAGAAATCTTAAAATAAGTGATGATTTTTGTTCTTGCTGTGTTCGTTTGCAATCGGATATTTCGACAGCTGAAATGAAGAAAAACATATTTGATGGTTAAAATCATATGAAATGTGTTAATTATTGTCTAGAGAGTTGATTTGCGATGTATAAATTAACATAGTGAGTTTTCTGGCGTTCCTGAGGAAATAACACTGTAAAAAAGATGTCTGAAATTCAAACATTTTTGACTCCCTTTTTCAGACATAGTTTCTATCTTAGTAAAAAGTCTGAAATTTCGTCTAATACTGAAAATTTGTCTTAATTATTATTAAATACGTCCATCGAGACGCAGAACCACAATGGTCTGGAAATTATGTTGTCTCATATTTTGTGATATGACTAACTAACTTAGTCTTACTCAATATCGTGGTCATACCACGATATTGAGTTAAAAATCTGAATCAAGCATATTCAGACTAAATATTAATAATCGTCAAACTTTGTTCAGTCTTGTTTTTAGAATCTGAAATTCGTAATACTGTAATGAAGTCTTAGTCTGAAATGTAATATTTTTTTGTCTAACATTCAGACAAACAAGGATCAGATTCAGACGAAATTATTTGAATAATATGAACTTCAAACAAACTTAACTGAAATTCATACTTTTCAAAAGCGTTTTTTTTCGCAGTGAACGGGACCCCATTCATCCTTCACTCACTGGGTCGAAATTTTCTGATACGGCATACTCGCATTAGCGGAGAGATGGTCCGGCCCAGGTTGGCCCAGGTTGAGCACTAATACTCCAGACATGTTTTGCGTAGCTTAATGACAGGGTGCTCGATTAGTACTCGATAAATCTTAAGTTTAATTCAGTTGACATCTGGAGAGTAAGACCGAGTTAGCTTCAGAGCAGCAAGCTTTAGAATCATCAAACTTATGAGAGAGTCGGGAGGGGTAAGGTTCAGAGCAAGGTTTGTTTCCGTGATTTTTGTCTTAAGTTCGATCGAGCCAGAAAGTATCAAATCAAATGATCACCTTATCAAGCTGGCACTTTAGCTGACCGTTAATAAAAGAAAAAGAACCTTTTTTATTAGTGGAAATTATATCAATGGATTTGGATATACTCTAGACCACTTCCTACACCGTATTCTGACGTTCCTACGACAGCCAATCGTCGGTGATCAGTTTCTCTTGAAACTCATAAGCGGTACCTTGCATACCCTGCTCTGTTTCGGGAATCTGATAATTTCCAAAATACGCTTATGCCAGTGGTATCACTCTAAAATAAATTCAAACTATACATATGCTCACGGTGCGCTTAATCAATAATTGATAAAAACAAAATTCTTTGATTTAATGAAATATATGAACTTATAGACAGCTCAATGTGTGCTTCAATGAACTCTAGGGATGAACTCCTAGTTTAATATTCTCTCAAGCAACAATCGCTTGGGCGTGTAACACCTATTATATTTTGTCACTTTTTGCGAAAGTGACAAAATATCATAGAGTTCTCAGATAGGTCTATTGGATATCGAAGAAGAAATTTTTAAAGACGGTGGATTACGGTGGCAAATGAAAGGGTTTCATAGAAAATCATACCGGAGATATGAAAACTAAGTATGGTCTATGGGAAATCATAAGGAGGTTATGGCAAAAGAGTTCCATGAGAAATGGAAGGGAATAAGCTATGAAAAATGGTGGAGATCTATGTATCTCCACCATTACGATAGCTTAATACGATAAAGGGGGCTTTGCAAAATAAAAGAGATCTATAAGTTTCCCTCATATACACTCCGCACAAAAAGTGAGGGGACACCTAATTTTTTCGGAAAAATAGGGACTTTTCAAATGCTCATAACTTCGTCAAATTCTCACGAAAATATTTTTTCTTGTACCAAATTAAAGGTCTTTTTCACGCCTTTCAAATTTGGGATAGATAAAAAAATTTCGATTACAGATGCCACTTTCGTTGTTTGAAAAAAATGTGAAAAAAAAACGAATTTTTTTTTTTCAAATTTAACCAAACAGAATGCGTTTTTTAGGATAGTATCTATTGAAAACAAGAAAAAAAAATTCAAAAAATTGAATTTTTTCGAACAAATTTTAGGTGGGATAAAATGAATTTAGATGGAATTTGACAAAGATATGAGCAATTGAAAACTCCCTATTTTTTCGAAAAAATTAAGTTTCTCCTAATTTTTTATGCGGAGTGTATATAGCCTCTGCCCTACAATTATCAAGCCACCAATAATTTTAAAAAATAGCTTTTTTTCAAATGGCTGTAACGTTAACAATGTACTTTTTCGATGAATCAATACGAATATATACGAATTTATGATCTAAAAAACTAAAAAATATCATAATATAAATATTAATTTTTTATAAATTTTCATATCTGCAGTACTAACTTCATTAATCTATGCTTATAAAGTTAATACAATGATATTGTCAATGAAATCTTATTTTTCGAAATTTGATAAAGGGTAGCAATCGATACCGCAATCAGTTTCTAAATTTTTTCGATCCAAAAGTACTGAAACTGCAGTCTTAAGCTTGACGTTGAAAAAAAAATTGCTGGTATAATTTGAAAATTTAAATTTTTTTCTCTTTGATTATTTGATATTTAAGGAGGTTGGGGTATAATGTTTTCGTGCGAGAGAGAAGGCATATGTGCGGCGCGCACATTAGTGACGCAATCGGTAGCAATAGGTCATTATTTGTTCTAAGAAACTGCAATTGTACGAAAACTAGTGACACGATTTATGGGAGATTTCGCACAAGTAAAGTTAACGTGATTTTACAACACATACTACAATTTTGTTGAGTTTCGTTCGTGGGAACATAACCTAAATGATTAAAGTTTGTCATCTCCCATAAGGCGCAATGTATTTTCACCATATTTTTAATAATTTTTTTTCCAAATCTAGCGAGACAATCCCTTTGAAA
>JAPYZS010002026.1:0-11290 GCA_030522925.1 Trissolcus japonicus
AGAATTCGTTGTACGTCACACTGATGAATCATACAAACTTGGATTGCGATAAAAGAATAACTTCATCTCTTTCTGATATAAGTCTTACTCTTTTTCTACAATGTGTGACTTTTATAAATCGTGTGAACAATCACACCAATCTCGCAAATCTAGGTCAAATGATGTGTGCTTCACACAGATTCTATCTCTCTCTTACCAATGTAAGCTATAGCAAGAAATTTAGTATAAATTGAGATCCTCCGAGCATTAGGTCAGTCAGTCAGAACTCACCATCAGAATCATGGAAAGGAAACAACAAGTGAGAAGTAAAAAAGTGCAAAAAGTAAAAAGTGAACTTAGAAAATATTCCGAGAGGTAAAAATTGAACTCATACAATTTTACAAAACTAGAAAATTGGACTTAGAATTTTTCTCTCGATGTGAATATTGAACTTAGAATATTTTCACCAATTTAAAGTTTGGACTTAGAATATTTTCAACATTGGAACATAGAAAATATTCTGATATTTGGACATAGAATATTTTCAAGATTGGAACATAGAAAATATTCTGATAGTTGGACTTTGTTGAACGAAATTATTTTTGGAAAACAACTTGGAAATGTTTTACTTCGAACATCATATGTAATAAAACAAAGAAAAATGAAAACATACGACAATTATAATCAACTATTGTGAATTTATATTTAAAGTGAATAAACTGAATAAAGAAAATAGCCAAATCTCACTTGTCCTCATCTACGACCTTACAATATAGAGGTTGTAAAGATGTTGTTGTTGTCCATGAGAAAAACGTGGTTTTTCCAAATTAACGTCGGCTACGCGCAAAGGTTGATCCAGAGATTTATTTATTTTCGTGACAAATGCTAGCTTCAGCGGAGAATTATCTTCGTTTGAAATCGAACAGCGAATTAATCGGAATGATAGGACTCTGTGGGATCATTTTTTCTCTTTCTTGATAGGCTCCAGGACAGTTTCTGTAGTCACTCTATCGCTGAGATGCGTAATACAGAGACACATTGCAGAGTAGCGGTGGATTCAAATACCGCAACAGGATGACAAGAACGCCAACTTTTAATGTAAGTATATGGGATGGAACGCAATACAATTCCAAGGAATTTAGAATTTCTATTGGATAACGTACTGCCTTGTCGGTGTTCATCACTGAATTAAAAGATATGTAAACTGTCAAAACTCCTGGTATAAGTTGTAATATCGTATCATTCAGATTTGGTTTCATTCGTAGAAACCAAATTAGCTCTTCCACAAAACCATTCAAATCTTTTTATGTTTAAGCAAATATCTGCGAATACTGCAGTAATAAGATCATCAGTGTAGTGCACGATATTATATAATGGAGAAAGAGAACTTTAAGAATTTTTGTCCGTTGGCAGAGAATATTCACCAATTCGAAGAAAACCGACCGAATACCTCACTACACAACGTCGTATTGAAGTAAAACTTTTACATTTATATCAAAAGTGTTGAAATCAGCTGATCATAGTTTCCGTGTGATCAGCTGGTGTTTCACGGGCGGTGACGGGCAATGTCTTACATAGTCAGCTGACACGACAAATAAACAACTCATAAGTAGATTGTTATTACAAATATCATTCTAACTTCTGTCAAAAGAATCTACAACATGTTTGTAGAAAGCTCATAAGGTGTCATTCATCTTACTCTATGAGCTTACGCAGACGCAGCATACGTACCCTGTTGCTGTGTTTGTTAATATTCCAGACAGAAGAGTATCTTGATAGTGCATGTTTAAGGATCAATTTTAAGCCCTGTGTGCTCCTGTAAGTAACATTGAAGCGATTTCTAGATATACCGAAGCCTGATGTTAATTTAATATTGTATGTATATTAATGTACAAATACATTACATATTGATGTTACATTGTGTCTGCAATACCTGAGGAGTCCAAAGACACATTATGATTACTTTTTATTGAAGCTAGTAAGATTTAGTACGAAGGTCTTCCCCGTCTCACCTGAGACATTGAGAAAAAAATGTCTTTAACTTTAAAATCGTTTTTTGCCGAATCGAATCGTGAAATGTTTTCTGAATATTTGTCAGATTTGGCAAAGTAAGGTTACCTTCAATTGCAAGAGCTTCATCATCGTACTGAAGTACAGAATCCAGCGATTGTCGTTCTGTAGAAGACCTAATACATCACACGCTTCTCTGTCGGTTTGATTTTCTTCGTCGTCGACTGTTTAAAAGCCAGCTGTTCGAAGGTTGAAGGTCAAAAGTCAAATTCTAGATGTTAGACCTCGTACAACCGTCAGTGTAAGTAGTAAGCCAAAGTACTCGAATTCATTCGGATGCATTTTATTGATACGTCCAATTGCAGGAGTTTGTCTCACTGCTGGTCAATTAGGAACAGGGATACCTTGTTTCCGATGTTTCCACAATCTTAGAATATTCAAATTTAATGTTACATATGAAATCACCATCTTCAGGAAGTCCGTACGTTGGATATCCATGTTTGTTGGCGACTGTTTTCTGAATTAACTCACGGGAATACTTCTTCGTACATTTTTCGTTCTCTATGAAGTTTAAGGTTATGTAAAATAGTTATGATTTTTTTTACAATTTTTTGAATAACAATGAAATTTTCAGTTAATTGCTATTGCATGGTGTTGGGGATATTGCCTTTGTGGCGCCCTCTGACAGCTATGTTTGGCCAGCAGGTGACGTATCTTCATACGTCGCTGGGTTCGGAATAAATAGCGAGCGTTGTTATAAACTCTGATGTCTGTGAGCTTAGAACGAATTCAAACTCTCCCGCGAAAATTGTTTAAGATGCGCTCCGCGCTACCTGCCGTGAGGTGTGAAAAGATCAATCTTAATTATTTGAATTTACGCGGGGGTGATCGCAGCGCCACCTGGTGTTTTTTGCAGATGAGAATTGCAGCGCAGAGTGACGTGGGTGTGACCAAGTTGGTAATTTCGCGGGCTTAGATGTTAGCACCGCTTGGTGCCCAGTGTGTAATAAGTGTCAAGCGTTGTGAACTTGACCCACGCTGTATGGTTTTGACGCACCCTTTATATGTAGTCGTGCGTCTTGGTCAGATGGGCGGGTAGACAAGGATATGAACTTTGAAATGTTCGTTATATCCTTTTCTCTCACTCTACTGCCGTGAGACAGAGAGAGAGGGCGAGCTCGTTGGTTTTTTGGTCCGTTTCGGACGCGAGCCGACGGAGATGATCACCGCGTGTGGTGAAAGGGATGAACAACCTCGTCTCGAGGTGTTCGCGGTTGAAACGCATCCTAGTTACTAGGGTGGTTTCGAGGGGTTGATCACAGATTCTGTGATCGCCTGCAATGAGTGCAGGTGATAGCGAGATCACGTTACGTGATCGCTCTCGAGCGGGACAGTCGACTCGTTACGAGTGACTTGGGAGCGAGCGTATATTCGCGTTTCGCGAATGCTCGGTGCGGGGAATAACCGACTCGTTACGAGTGGTGCGGTGAGCGCTATGGCTCACAAAAGAACACTGAGCTATAGGGTTCGCAAAAGGTCTTTAGGTGACTCGTTTCGAGTGCTTAGGCGTAGTCTTCGTTTCGAAGACGTGTGTCGAAATGCCTCTGAGCAGGCTTATTTAATCCAACCATTATGCGGTCGGTTTGCGAGAAGGAAAAAATAGCGATTTTCAATATGCCATCTGGCGGTGTGGGCTTAAGTATGTGTCGGCAAAATCGACGCCCGTACGGTGCTGCTGCGCGCGCTCGACTTATGAATCACGTCACGTGGTGGCGCTAAGCAGGCAAAATTTAAATGCTGTCAAAATCCCAAACCCATGGATATAGTACAAATAAATATTAAATAAACGTTGCTAAATAAATCCTAAAAATCAGAAATGATGATGACCTTTAATAAAAATTGTATAAAGAAAAGAGATACACACATGAAATATTTTATATACATATTTTAAGCATCATAGCATAAAGATTGTTATTCATTGTAGCAGTTCCTACAACTCGATAGTCGAATAATCTATTTTGTAATATCATTCTTATTTTACGAGTTCCTTCAATCTTATACGCCATATAGTGTTCGTCGAATAAAATTGTATCATACAATAGAGAATGAAAAACAATCTCATTTTCCCATTTCCCTTCATTTGTTCACTAAAACAGTCAAAATTTTGCCAAATGTTAGTAGAACTTTGTCACTTCTAGTTACTACAAAACTGTCGCATGAGTATTTTGTTTCTGTGATCTGGTACATAAGTAGTCACATCTAAGTCGAGTGAATTATTATATGCTTGTAATAATTTTAATAAACTTGAATCTGAAGTGCTATCAAGTTTACGTAATTTACCACTGACAAGATTTGGTTGAAAACCTTTGTTACTGATGAGTCTCTTTGCAAAAATAAGTTTTTCTTTTATGTTTTTATTAGATTTATTCTACTTGCAACAGCATTTGTGATTAATTTGCTTATACGGTGTTTAGATTCGCAACTCATTTTCCATAAATGGACTAGAGGTCCAATTATTTTAAGTATCTCTGGGTAGTGGATTATAAATAGTATATTTTGTGCCAAGGAACGAGAGTGCGGTTTCCGCTCCAGGAGGTGCAACCTTCGGACAGGGTTCCAGGGGCGGAGCCCCGGTGGGGGGTTGGGGGGTGAAGCCCCCTGATTAACAAATAAAATTATTATTATTAATATTTTAATAAAAAAATTCAATAGTCATTAGAAGTAACAAATTCAACTTTATAAACGCATTAATTATTTTCTATTGATTAAGTACAATTTTATAAACTTATTAATTTATAACTCATAACCTCATAAACTCATCAAGTAATTAACTACAACTTTATAAACTTCTTAATTATATTGCACCGTTTTTAACATTTTATTATCACGTCGATGCACTTTTTTGTACTTTGTTGTATTAAACGAACCAAACTATAAACAAATTAACAAAAACGAATTAACGTTACAACTTGTTGTGTCAGTCTTATAAATTTATCCGAAGTTGAACGTGCAACCTGTAAAGGAAAATTTTTCTCCATTCTCGATTGTTTTCAGTGGTGCCCTCTTTTTTTTGTAGGTCAGATTTCGTAGGTAGAATCATTTGACTCAGTTCTGTCTCCCAGCCATCGTCAAAAATTTGCTGAATTCGTCTCGTTAGCATCGAGAATTTGCTGGATACGGTTTTTTTGCGTCCGATGATTTCTGAAAAAATATAAAAATAAAAGGTTAACACAGAACAAATTTGAAATAAAATATATAAAAAATAATAATTATTTCTATATTACGAGGAATTTTTGATGGCATGTTCTTCATTTTGGGGATTTTAGTGTTACTGAGGGACAAATTTTCGAGCTCTGCTTGTTGCGTCTCTATGATGTCTTGTATTATTTCGGTCTCTGAAAGATCCTTCTTTATATTTTCATAGTGGATCTGGTCAACCTCCATTTGATCATTGCTACACAAGCTCTCATCGATTTGACTTGTTGTGTCTGGTTGCTCATCGTAATTGGATTTATCGTCAGCCACATCTGTAAAAAAATTTTTAATGATTTGTTTGCATTTAAAAATACAAATTTTTTATTGGTTGAAAAAATGAATTATTTTCAATACCTTCTATATCCATTTCTGGTGATTTTGGAAGATTGATTGCTGCAGTGAATCTGTTGGTCGCCTTCAATTTGTTGAACATTGATTCATCCACATAGGATTGGGCCACGACAGATGATTTCCATTCTCCAAGACGCTGCAATTCGATGGTGTTCGCACCGTTGTCGACGAAGATTGTGGCAGCCGATCGGCGATAATAATGGCCCGTAAATTTTTCAGGGTTTGGCATCTTCAAGAAAACAGCGATGGACTTTGTCATTTTCCCGAATGCATTTTTGCCGATCACCTGCGTAGTGCACTTCCCATTACGGTATTGTACGAAAAATCTATTTGTTGTTGTGTGTAAAGGTCTAAGCGCTGCGTATTTCTTGACAAAGTCCAAGTATGCTCGGTTGATGACAAAAGATCTTGATGTCTTATTTTTTGTGTCTGGTCTTTTGACCACCATTAGTTTCTCATGGTGCTCAAAATGCTCTAAAGAGCATTTCAAGCACATCAGCTCGACATGCTCCGAGCAATCCGAAGATCAGAATAACCTAAAATTAATTTCAATCAATCAAAGGAAATTAAATTAAATTTTTTAATTTAATAAATAAAAATAGTTAATAAAAAATTACCTTGGTGGCCAAATAGATTTCATCTGGAGCGTTGAGCAAAAACAATTTGATTTGGTCGGATGTGAGAACGTTTGCTTTCTTTTTTTTATATCCGACATTTGTATTTTTTATGTAGGCCTTGAGTTGATCGAACTTGCCGATTTTTATATTTTCCTTCAAAGAAATGTTTTTTTTTAGCATTGACCATATGGACCAAAGAGTCGTCGGAGATAGATTCTTTGATTTCTCATCGAAATACGCTAACAGAACATTTTCTGTGGTCTTCTTTATCCTGTTTTTTTTCCACGTGCAAAATGAATTGTACTGCTCTTGATATCGACGAGAGCTAAGAACTGGTAAACAGCCGACACGAGCTTTTTCAGCTTTTTCGAGCACTTCGGTTGGCGTGTCCGAGTCATCGGAATTATAATCGGAGTTGGAGTCACTCATAATCACAAATTTCCAAAAAAGATTTACACACAATTTTACGCCAAGCGATTCCTCAAATCGACGCAACGAAAAAGTTGCGATATATCGCCTAAGTTTGTATCAGGTGGTATTTACGACGTCACCAATCATAGGAATCAGCAGAAAGGGTCATGAAGTTTTATTTTAAGTTGGCATTGTCTAAAACCGCGCCAACTATGACAATGAGTTTTCATGTCACCAAGTTTCTTTTGAGTTGATAGTGCTTAAAAATGCACTATCAAAACAATCTAATTCTAATCAATATTAAATGAAATAAAATATTTAATAAAAAAACTATAATTTAGGATCAAAATATGTTTAGTCGAACTTTTTTTATTGTAATTTTTCATAAAAGGGACGAAAGTAAAAAACTTTCATCTCGGGTCGCACTTTAACGCGAAGTCGCGGAAACAGCACTTTCGTTCCTGGTTAGGGGGACGAAAGTCGGCACTTTCGGACCGGAGGTGTGAAAATGTATTTTAGGTGTTAATTTGCCGAAGAAGTCAATCCAAGTTTGATGATGCTCCTGAATTAAAACGGTTAAATAATCGCAGCATTCAAGATCAATGTGTGTAGACATTATAATAGATACATTCAGCCTTAACTTTGAAAATAGAAGCCAGTACTTGTTGTTTGGTGAAATGATATCCTCGTATAAGACATTCGCAAACATGAAGAAAGTGCACATTTCAAGGGCTGTCATTCTGATTTTCCTTTTTTTCATTTTATCAACTGTAGTTAAAGGTGGTTTGGCAATCTGTGTGGAAATTTGAAATTTGTTATTCTGTTATTGAATTGATCGATTGTTAATTTTTTTTAAGTCAGACCTTAGAAAATATAACCCAATTTTGAGTTTACAGGTCCTTTCAAAACAGTCGTGAGTGACATCAGCATACGTGTTACGAGCATACGTGTTACATTTTTTAGCAATACCAGTTGATTTAAAATCATATTTTTTACACCTTCTTCATAGTTTGCAAAGGTTCTTGCCATCGATAAGCCATCGATAAGTCAAAAGTGTGATGATGAGCCGTGTTTTGCGTAAGTTCTAGATTTGTTCGATAATGACGGTCAGACTACAATGCCTGATAGTTCATTTTTTGACAGGCCGGATATTTGACATTTAAGTTCAATAAGAAATTTGAGAATCAAAAGTTAACTCTTCTCGGGTTACCAAAGAGTCGAAATGACAATCGTATACAACAAAAAATAAAAGTTGTTCGTTTATCATTATGCGTGCGGGGTATTGGTTTCTGAAAAAGTTCTCCCACGTTTGTTTATGTACAGAATTGTTTGATGGTTGTCTACATTCCGGTATAAGTTCCAGAACTCCGTTGGGTTCTCAGTGTTAGCCAATGAGTCACGTATCTCATCACGAAAGTTTTGTCTCTTATTTTGCAAAAGTGACGCGTAATTTTGTTTACATCTAATATACAAACTTTTGGATTCTGCTCTAAATTGGTCAATTTTACAGAGATTCAGTGCGTCTTTTAACTCAGTTTTTGCTTGGCGGCAATGTAAGTCAAGCCACGAACGGCGGTCTGTGAACGATATTTCGGCGGTCAAAATTCAATTGTGCTACCTACAATTTATTTTTCAGTTTCATGCATTTTCTGCTTCTCAATTTACTTAATTTTAACATACGAAACTTTTGTAGGCACTGTTAATGTAAGAAAATTGTTCAAAACTATTTTGCAATAATTTATTTATAAATGTGTTTATATTTTACAGGTTTAACACTTTAGTTCTTGAAGCTTCCCCTTCTTCTTCATTATGGCTGCCTTTTTATAAAGATAGAAATAGAATAAAAGAGACACCACTATGAAAAGAACGAATGTAAACACATGGAATTGTCACGTGACCCACCATACATTCACAGATTGTTCGTTCCAGTGATCTGATTGTTTGAGCTCACACCCATGCTGATTCGTGCTGCTCCAGAATTAAAGTGTTAAACGATCAATTTTACGAGCTTGTGAAATAATTTCGAACTGTGCAGTGCATCGGTTGAGTTTAAGACATCGATATCGAGTCAGCAGGTAGGTTAATGAAGCTACAAAAGACTTTTCTTTCGTTTATAAAAAATTATTGAAACATAATAATAAATTCAAAAGAGTCACAATGAACAATTTATTATTCCGGAAAAGTAACAAAATGTACCATTGTCAAAGAAATAGTATCTTATATAATAGTAAATATATATGAGAAACTAGCTTCAGTAGAATTTTTGTGTGCAGACGTTTGTTATCATTACAATTTACATGTTTCGTTCAATCAAATCTAATAACTAATTCCTTATATGAATAATGCTTCAAACTATTTTCATTGATAATTGTGTATCTGCAAACGTCTGCACACAAAAATTTTACAGAAGCTAGTTTTTGATACATATTTTAATTTTTTTGACAGTGTTACATTTTTTCACTTTTCCGGAATAAGAAATTGTTTATTGTAATACTTTTCGAATTCATTATTATGTTTCAGTAATTTTTAAAAAACAAAAGAAAAATCTTTCGTATTTTCATTGACCTACCTGCTGACTCGATATTCATGTTCTAAACTCAAGCAATGCACTGCACAGTTCGAAATTGTTTCACGAGCCTGTAAATATGCAACACGTTCATAATAAAATTATTGCAAAATAGCTTTGAACAATTTTCTTACATTAACAGTGCCTACAAAAGTTTCGTACGTTGAAATTAAGTAAATTAAGAAGCGGAAAATGCATGAAACTGAAAAATAAATTGTAGGTAGCACAATTGAATTTTGACCGCCAAACTATTGTTCACAGACTACTGTGACACAGCTTGTCGTTTCGCCTCGTGTTGCTCGCAGTTTTCACCACCATTCCCAATCTATTGGATGCGTCGCGGATGGCGGCAAAAATCCGGTCGTTTACCCCGTCCGCGATTTGAGTCTCAGTCTCGCCAGGTTCTATATAGCAGTTGGCATTTTCAAGTTGGTTTTGATATTCGGGCCGCTTATATTTATCCCAACGGTACCTTGTTGCTTGTAGTTAAGGGGGTGTTTCGTGTTCTTTCTTCTCGGCGTATAATTTTGTCGGTTCAAGTACCATGGGGTGGTGATCCGAGGGAATGGGGATGTTCTGAACCGTGATTGTCTTGACTAAGTGCAAATAAGTGTGTTCAATTCAC
This sequence comes from Trissolcus japonicus, assembly GCA_030522925.1. Taxonomy (NCBI): domain Eukaryota; kingdom Metazoa; phylum Arthropoda; class Insecta; order Hymenoptera; family Scelionidae; genus Trissolcus; species Trissolcus japonicus. The sequence continues at coordinate 9,815 of JAPYZS010002026.1, forward strand.
ACTAGATCAATCACACTGTTTCCCTGTGGTCCGGTAATCGTAAAGTTACCCGGAATGTTGCAAGGGGCACGGTCGTTGAGCAGGGCAAAATCATTCGCTTCCATAAACTCAACAAGATCGGCGCCACGTCGCTTCAGTGTCACATCCCAGAATAATCTGGTTCGAGCAAAGACGGGAGCAAAGACTTGAAATGTGCAAGTGCGCACATTTCAAGTGCCCAACGGCCGACTGTTCAAGTGCGCACAGAATAACTGCACACAAATTTGCACAGATGCCCACAGATCGATTGCACACCAGTGAACTACACACGGATCGAGTGCACACGGTGTGCAGTTGACCGGTGCAGTATATATTATATAGTTTGTAAATAATGTCACGTGGTGGTGGTCGGCCACTACGGATGATTTTGCGCGGGGAATTTTCTAGCGGGTCTCGCGGGTTCAAAGGCCGCCGGGCCGGATTCGAGGTGGGCCTGCGAGAACGCGATTGAGACGGACGGACTAGCGACGGGCAGACGGCACATGAATAATCGAACAAAAGTCACCGTTTCGGAGCTAAAGAAAACAACAAAAAGAAGTTGTCGGCGGCGGCGGACTAGATGGCGGTTGGCGAGGATGGCTACTGCTCGTCGGCGGTCGTCAGAGAAAAAATAAGGGTGAAACGGGGCGCGGGGGAAAAGCGGTCGATCCGTTAGTTGGCAGTAACGGTCAACTGCCAGTTTTCAAAGGCGCACGAAGGTCACGTGCGCCTTTGATTGGCCAACACGACATCGATCGCTGGGTCGATACGATAATCGATCCATCGCTCCGCGGATCCGTTACAATAATAATATAAAATTATAGTATTATACTAACAAAACTAAATACTAGTTTATACATATATAAATTATACCCATTACTGGGTAATAATTTTACAAAATTATTATCCACCGATTGACTGCGCACCACTTAAGTGCGCATAGATCGACTGCACACAGATCGACTGCACGCCGGTCAACTGCACACGGTGTGCAGTTGACCGGTGCGCACTTGAACATTGTGTAGATGACCGGTGTGCACTTGACCGGTGCGTACTTAAACAGTGTGCACTTGCACGGTGTGTAGCCGACCAGTGCGCACCTGAACAGTGCGCACTTGCAACCCTCCCGACCCCGGCTGTGTAGAAGTATCCATGTGTATACTTGGCTGGCTACCGATGTCTGCCAAACTAACGTCATTTGAACTCTGCGACAGTTGTAGCAGTGAACATTCTTGCAATGGTACTAGAATAAAATAAAAATTGTTTAAACAATAACGAAGTAAAACTCTAATAAGTTTCGTTTAAAATTTGGCGAACTACTTTCCTACAATTGTTTGTCAAAGCGAAGAAAGTAAGTAGAATTAAGGGGTCTTTCCTTTTCGCGCGGGTAAAAAAATGACCAAACTTTGAAGGTGGATTAATAAAAAACTACTGGTCGGAATTTGTTCAAACTTTCAC
>JAPYZS010002027.1:0-11098 GCA_030522925.1 Trissolcus japonicus
ATCGCGCTCTTCTCGTTAAATTAATTTACAATCACATTATTAGATTTTAATTAAAGAAATCTGTAATGTCGGTAACTCCCGGTTCGACATCACCTTAAATCTTGTGGATAAGTGAATGACATATTTACACGACGTGTGCAAAGGCAGCCGATGAAGCAACATCTAAAAATAATTATGTGAAAAAATTGTCAATATAAATAATGAAATAAATTTATTTTAAATAATTTAAACAACATTGGTATAACATTGGCAAAAAGAGTTGAGCCAACGTTGGCTGGCGATGGTGCGCAGGCATTTTTTCATTCAAAGGCAAAGTTTCATTCAACTTTCACAACGTTGGTCCAATGTTGGATGAGACATAAAGTTCTACATAGGAATGTTTTCTCAGTGTTTAATTATTTTAACATTTAAATACTATTTTCATCCTCATGAAATAGTTTTATTTATAAATTAATTCAAGTGTTACAATGACCCCTCAACTGCCCCTGTTACAAGAGAATCATAGAATTACAAAAATGATCTTATCTGAAATTTGTGCAATTTTTTTTAGCAAGTCTATATCTCTGTTGTTTTTTTCAGGTAATATTCCAGAGATAAAATTGTCCTGACAATTGACTGAGTTAGGAGCGACATTGCAACCGATCGGTGAATGCCGGTGAGTAACAAAAGAGCGCAACGAAAAATTGAAGTAAGACAAAGACATGGAAAACGAGGCGTAAAAAATGGTGAAAGGGGAGAAAAAAATGCGAGCACAAAGTAAAATAAAGTGGAGGGTCAAAAATCTCGGGGGGGATCCGCCACGAAATCTGCATATCATGAAGGTTCGTGTACTCGATTAAAAATGGTCACGTTTTTTTGTCTCTGCACGAAGCCTTTGCTTTTTAATCTATTTTTTGTTCCGTTTATCTCATACACGACAGACGTATCCGAAGGAGCACGCACAAAGGCACCCTCGGAAACGACAGGGGTTAAGCCGCGGCGCTTCTGCCGTGGCCGGACAGCGCTAAAAAACTACCTCGATCCAGCCATTCAGTCGCAAGAATATTCAAACCGGCGCGTGATATCGCTCCCGAAAAACACTCGTCAGTCTAATACCGTCGTCATTTTTTTGACGCATCCACTGTCCCCCCTGTAATTTTTTTATTCCGTTTTTTTTTCGCCGCCTCCCGCCGACCCTGATACCATCGGTGTTTTGTGTCACTGAGCGTATACGCGGGCAAAAAACTGTTTATGCATTTTAATGCAGCGAGAGCGTGGCTAAATTAAAAAAAAGGTGACTCTTTTACACTCGATTGAATTACTTTTTTTTTTTCAATCCCTCGCCAATCAAAAAACTTCCTTTGCAATTTTTAAATTCGTTTTGCTTTTTTTTTTTTTTTTTTTTGAAATATCGACAAAAAGGGTTTAACTGACCAAAAACATTTGATCGTCATAACTTTACATTAATTAATTGATTATTGGAAGAAAAATGAATGGCGGAAGTGTTTTTGTGGTAAAACAATCGGAAGAATGGAAGAAGCAAAATGAGAGAAAACAACCCCGATTCACAAATGCCGAAAGCCTAATTATAATTCTATTGACGCTGGTTTCACGTTTCAGCACCACGTATATTTATATTCGGTTGTAAGCATTTTTTGCGCGATTGCCAGCTTTCTTTTTTTTTTCAGTTCGTTCGTGACCCTTTCTTTTGCGCCCTGTGTTAACTCCTATCGCAACGATCGGTTTTTTGCTAGCATTTTTTTGTTATTTCCACCCTGGCAATATGTTCGTCTTGTATTTTCACTCTACCTCCAGCTGTCCAGATGAAATGTCGTATTTACATACGACGCGTCTATTTATTTTCGAATTATCCCCGGGTCCGGGGATAATTTTGTTCAAACGCGAATCGAATAAACAAAGAGCGAAATTCAAAGAGCGGAGGAAGAAATTTGAGAGAAGGGAAAGGCTATAGGAAACGACGAGAGATTTCAGATACCTTAGGCGCAGTAGCAATTCGGGTTTTTGAGAGTGCTCGTCTGCAAAGTATAGAGCTGAAGCTACTCTTGAGCACGACTCGCTCTTCTGTTGCCGAACCCTCTTGTCTTCGGGCGTCTACATTTCACGCAGAGCAAGATTCAGCCAGCCCTTTAAGCATATAAATTATTAGGAGACTGCTTCAAGGGCCACTTCCAGAAAGCTTGCCATTGTTGTATGATACCTTTGCAGGCAATCCGACCTACACGCGCTGCGTTTCACAAAATATGAAATTGTTCGGTTCTGCACGTAACAGAGCCCACTTTAATTTTTACGTGACATCTTTTCAATCATCCTCGAACCGAAATTAATCTCGTGCAATTTTTTGTTTGAGACTAACGAAAATGGCCAGATTTTCGACAGATAACTTTTGACAGATGACAGAAGTATAGAATAAAAAACAGAGTTGAAGTTTGTTGGACAACAAGAAATTGAAAAAGAAATTTTTCAGATGATTGAAATTTGACAGAATCGTTCATTTGTTTCAACCAATTTAATTTTTTTAGTGCAATATTATTTTAGTTTGATTGCAATCAAGGAATTTATATACGAATTATAATTTAATGAGAAAGGGAGTAATTAAGTTCGTCGTTCCATTTGAATATGAATGGAAATGAGAACAAGTCTTCGTTTACCTTAATAAACATAAATGTTTTCAGCTGCCAAAATAAGTCATGACGCTAACGGTCCGGCGGAATAATCGATCAGGTGATAATATAATTAAATTCTCCACATGTCCTGTCTGATGTAATCAATTATACTTATCGAGTGCCTTTCGTTGGGCTAAATTATTTATTCGATTGGCTTGCACAGAAGAAAGAATTTTTTTCTTTCATTAAATTATTAGAACCGACTAAAAATGGATAATTGAAAATGTGCAGAGTACCTGTGTTTATAAAAAAATCTCGCTTAATGAACGAAATTATACATGAGATGCATCCTCTGGTTCTAGAATCCGCCTCATCTGATTTTACATAAAATTGCATACCAGCAATCATCTGGGACAAAATATTGGTTGCATAATTTTTTTTTTTTTTTTTTTGAAGTTCATGAATTTTTAGCTGACAAGTGTTGATAATTCAGATTCAAATTGCCAACTCAATCAAAGCTCCGAAAAATGGCAGCACATATTTTTAACACGCGCATATTTAAATTCCGAAGTTGATTTAATGTGTACCGAAATTAATTACCAAAGCAGCCTCTGGGGCTGGACGTACCGTCAGCCGTAAATTGCGCCCAATTTCGTGCGACTTATAAAAATCGTCTCCGATCGATCTGTATCGACGCATGCGAGCGGTCTCACACGTGAGAGCCGATCGGCGACACTTTCGCAAAGCCCGTCAAAATTAAGCATAATTGTCTCCGAGGCGGCGACAGGTGATCTGAGAGCGTGGCAAGAAACACCGTGTACAGCGCGCCAATTTGCACTTGCATCTGCTGTGGCGACAGCCGGCGTTGACGAAATGCAAATTTCAGCCGATCAGACTTGCGATCGGACGGCGAGATCGCTCGATCTGCAGTCACGTATATTGAAAAAAATAATTGCTCAAATGAATACGTTACTCTTGTTTTATTACCTCCACTGCCATATAAATGTATTTCCTTGCGAAGATAATTATAAATATTATTTCTCCTTCGGCAGCAGCTATTGGCGAAATGTATTTCGCAAGACACTGACGTACACCTTGCAGTTGACATCAAAAGGGACTTACCAAGGTACAACTTTAATAACCATAAAGTTGGTTTTAATTCCCAACTCACCAATGGTCGAGATGTGACGGGATTAATCGTATGAATTTTTCAGACCTCGGTTGTGTTTCCACTAATAAAAAGAAATTCATTTAAAGCAACGTACATGATAAAATGAAATCGAGTTTTAAAAGTTTCAGAAATACGAGTTTTATAGTGTGGAAATGATTAGTTAATTTTAGTTTTAAATTGAGAAAATATAACAAAGAGAGTGGCAAAAATCTGTTTTTTTTTTTTTTTTGATAAATCATAACTGTGGAAAATATTGGAAAAATGTTTTGATGAAGTATTTGAAGAGAAAGAACGTGTTGAAAAAATACGTTTGTAGAAATTGGCTGCATAAAATATAGTTATTATATATATTTATCTGATTGAAGGTAATTTTTTCTATGCAATTCCAAGAAACACTGAAAGTTGTTTTTTACAGACTTTCTAAAAAATGACTGAGTGATAAGTTGAAACTATTAAGAAATGACTAATTGAGAAATATGTCAAATCAGAGATTTGTAGTAAAACTTCAGTTCTTTTCAGTAACTTTCTACTTCATTATAGTTATTTTTTATGTTTAATCTAGTGACATTTACTAAATTAAACTAAATTAAATTTTACAAAAGTAAAATTGTAGTAACTTTTTATAGCGACTTTATAAGTAATATTCTTAGTAACTAGCAGAAATTTACAACGTTATTATTTAAACAAAAATCAAAAAGTTGAAATTAACATTATTTATTCTTTTTTTTCAAATGTATTCATTAAATTATTATGAAATAATTTCAAACCCATTGTTTTGCAGTGACAAATTTTAACGCCAGGGAAATTAATTATAGAAATAATTTAGTTTAATACTGTTTAAAACGGTAAACAGACCGATATATAATAATTGTTGTTACTTTTGACGTTAAAATTTGTGGATTCGAGTCCGTGACATTTGACAGGATCGAGGAATGAACGGCGATGGCAGAGTCTCGGTGCGCAATGATCGATTGAGTGGCATTTATGCAATCATTCGGTCGTAAAAGTCGACTGATGATCTTTTCGTGATCAGGATGATATACTATCGTTGCGCTGTTATTATGTATCTCGTGGGCGAAATCGATCGTCTTGGGCACGGCCGCATGCGTGATTTGTCTTTGTCAGTGTCGATCGAATTCCGACATCAGTCTCGCAGCGGCACAATGCTACAAGGTGTACGTCCGCGGGTTATCGAGAGAGCCGCCCTTGCGAACGTTGTATGTACGCGGCAAACCACTCCCAGCGTCGCTCAGCTATCATAAATATCTTCGGTTGACTCAGCCGTGGCCTGTTTGACTCTCGTAAATTTACAACAACAATAATAATCCGCGCTCGTGAAAACGTCACTTTGAGTCATCAAGCGAGCCCGAATGACCGCGGTCTTGCCGCGCAAAAATACACACCCGCCCAACTCAGCGCCAGGCCTGTTTCATAAATTAAGTCATCATACCAACGGAAAGCCTCACGATTGACGGCCAGACACTTTTTTTTATTTTTTGACACGACTCTATATTTGCCGAACTGATTTATCGCGTCCCCCGCGCAGGCGCAATTACGTACTTTTTTCTGGGTCAACTATACTTTTGTTATCAATTTTTTGTTGTCCATATTTTTGTTTCTTTTTTCGTACGGCAATTCGATTAACGTCAATGCAACCCATTCATTGCGGTCACATGCGATAGTGAAATGCCGCATTTTTGTGCCCATCAATGAAGCGTATTCACTCGCACTGATGAAAAAGTTTTCGAACCAAAAAATAAAAAGTGACCTTTTTTCAGCTGCATGAGAGATTTGCAAAATGACCACTTTGCATTTCATCTTTTTGTTCCTTTTTTTTTTTTCATTCTTGTTTTAAATGGTTCGAATGAATTACAGTAGTATGTAACGACATCAAAGTAAAAATAAACGTCACGCGGTATGCACGCGGAATGACCGCGGCTGTCATTTTTGAGTGCCTTCCGCGCTTGTTAACGGAATGACGATCGGTGCGTAGGTTGAATTTCATTTCACGAGCGTGCGATAAATAACGATCTGTCAAAACAGGACTACTGGCCGTTCAGCACGTTGTCCCCGACAAGGGTGGTATTTCTCGCGGCTACAACAAAAAGACAAGAATTAGTCATTAGCCACAAACAAATCAAAACATTTGCCACCGGAGTGTTTATTATTTCCGATCCCTGGCCATTAATACAACAAGTGCTCTCTCTCTCTCTCTCTCTGTCTCTCCCGCCGGTAGTCGTTCATTCCGCGAGGCCCATAAATCTTTTTAATTGCCCGCTTTTTGATCACGAGGAGATTCGATTTTGAAATTAATCAGAGTCATAATCGCTATAAAATAGACAATTACTTTTTTGTCCGCGATCCCTATTGTGTAACATTTTTTATGACGCGAATGGGATCGAGGGAGAGGGAAAAAAGGTACCGTTTGCTCGCGTTCCAGATCTAATTGTTTTGTAATCGACTGCGGCGGAAAAAAGAAACAATCGTAAACAATATACAATCCGGCAAGCAAATGCTCCGCAGCACTGACACGAATACGATTGCGCATAAACAATTTTTTTCCCGTTGAAAAACTACAACCGATCGTAACTGCACGGGATAATTGGACAACTACATTAGTACTTTCTAAAGTAATTCGACGGACATTCGAGCTGATCGACGGCTCGTTTCCCGGATCGTTACATAAACAACGCCAATATCAACGTCGTTTCTAATTAACAATAACATAACTCATGATCATTAGTCAGCCGAGAATGTGAACCGATCGATGAAAATCGTATCCGGTCATGCCGATTTTTTGAGCCCATTTTACTGCGCTTTTGCAAAACTCAAATTACTTTTTACCAAACTAATTTTGATTGATCGATAATCCTGTAATTACACGATATTTGATTTCATCTTGAGTTTCATAGAAACGTTAGATTATTTACGGTCAAATGTTTAATAACGTTGAAATAATTTGTTCAACTTTACTAAAATGTCCAAAGCAAAAGTATTTTAGGGTTAAAACTGTTAAAAGTTTTTAATGAAATTTTGGTGAAAACTAAAAAAAAAATGTATTGCAATTTTCTTTAATTCAATCCGTGTACAACATGAATCCACAAAAGCGTTACCAGAAACTTGACTCCAATTATATTTGCCGTTTCAATACCATTTTCAACATTTTTTTTTTCACTTCACTTGACAAACAAAATAACCCGATACGTAAAGTGAAATGATAAAATAATCGTTGAACATATAAATCGGCACTTTGGTCGGGTTGTGATAGCGCTATCAATGGCAAAGTTTGTTTGTTGAATGCGAATTGTGGGATCGGTGTACCGTTAGTGGGAGTCTCATCAACGCTCTAATCAACGTCAAATCTGTGCGGACTGATTCCTCGTTTAATTCGCAGTCGTTGTGTACGGTGGGCGTACTGGCCAGGCCATTGCTGGTTACCTACTAGTCGCAGCGAGGATCGTGGTTACACAGGGCCGTTAATTAAGCAGTCCCGTGCATTATGGTGGCGCTGTCAGCCTAACTATATCTATTCGTCCCGCGTCCCTAGCTCCGATTGTCCGCGAGCCATGATTCGTCGATCAACCGGAAGCCAATCTATCGCCAGGATTTCCTGCGAATAGACGGCACCTGCTGCCATCGCATCGTTAAATAAAAACAACCCACGTTTCCGCACTGATTTCACATTTTTCGAGCCACGCTCGTGAACCGAATTAACACATGAAAAGCGCTCTTTCATGCAAATCGCTTTGAAATATTTTAGCGGGTTATTTGTTATGGAATTCGCAAAATGATATTAACGAAAAAAAAAAAAAAAAAAAAAAATAGAAAAAAATACTCACTGAACATAAATCCATTTAAAGCTGTATTAAAAATTTGACGATTTTCATCAATTTATTTTTAAGGTTCACAATAATTTAAAACTATTTTTTTATCCAAGAATTGTAATTCGATCATTTGATTCAGATAACAAAATTGTTATGATAACGAAATTGTTCTAGTGAATTTGTATCAATTTTCGGTACAATTTTAGGCCTTTTGTAAAAATTTGTATAAAAATAATTCGAATATGATGTTTACATTTATTAATTTAGTTTTCAATTATCGAATTATTTTTCAATTTGTCGGCAAGGCATTGATGACTCAGAGGTGAGTCATCCAATAATTAGGTTCAGGAAATCAGTGACTCCTATCGAAGGTGCATCGAGTGACATAATACAAGGTTTTTTCATGTTTGGTTTAATTCAAATTTGTAATCACGAAATTCCAATAAAAATATTTCTAATAAATCAGTTCGTTTTTTGGATGCCATATAACATTATTGAATTTTGAATTGTTCAATTTCTGTTATGAAAAAATAGTTCAAATGAAATAAATTTGGATTAGAAGGTTTTATAAAGTTGGAACTTTTTAGTTGGTTTAATTGAATTCATTATGTGCAAATTTATGTGCTCAAAAGAGCCCGATAAGGGAAGTCACGCAAATTTATATTCCCAATTTGTGAAGTGGAAGAGTTTTGGAAGACGTATAAGTGGAGTAAGAGAGACTTAAGGATGCGATCGAACTTGTTTCATTATACAAGCACGTCTGGTGTTATAGCGTTGTGTCAGCCGGATTGAAGGGTCCTCGAAAGAATTTCTAGCATCTAGTTTTGAAAAATGTGTGCACACATAAATTAGACCGCTGAGAGTCCGTCTGCGGAGCACCGCCAGGCTTATCAGCTCTTGACCTGGCGCTCGCATAAATTTCAGTTCCAAGCCGGACACCTGTTATTCGAACCATCCCGATTGTTGTCAAAGCCCGGAAGCCGAAAATAGACGTGGAAGTCTTCGTTTCGTTATCAGGCGGTTGAGATGCAGCCGCAATAACAATCCTGAGACCAACATTGTCAGCGATACAAAATGCGAAAGCACGAAAGCCGTTCTCCCTTTTCATAACTCGTCTCATTAAAAATAATGTCACATGATTCGACGTCAGATTTTATCGGCACGCTATCGTGGCGCGGCAATGTCTCCAATTTTGAAACACCGATTGACAATTAATGTCGCGTCCTGGAACCTTTCAGCGCGAGTTCTACCCGGCTGGTATTGTCGGTCTATGATTTATGCGCTCCTATTCGAGACTCGCACGCAAGCTACAACGCGCGCGCAGAGGCGAAAGTGAAAGAATTTTTGCTCGAATAAGAAGTACGTGTACGGATATTTTTGTCGCGGTCATTGTTGGCTGATTTATGGCACCTTATGTAATGATTAGCGTGGCATAAAAATTGCACGGCCGCGATGATTACAGTGGGATTAGTCGGGGGCTGTCTGTCGCGCGTTCGGGGAACGACTGAATGAACGCGACCATACTAATTGGATGGCGTAATTAGTGGGCACAAATCAAAAGTCTCGAGCACCCCACCAGGTGCTTTCTTTTTTTGGAACCCTCTCGCGCTTTATGCTTAAAATCATTGCGAAACAATAATGTCTCGTGCGAGAGGACTCATTAACCGCCGCAATGTCAAAGGTCAAACAATTAGTCGCAGCGACTTCCAATTAGGTCTCGTTAATTAAAAGTAGAAATCGGCCCGAAAAGCTCCGCACCTGAATCATCCACCTTTATGTTGATTTCTTTACTTCGCTGCTCACAAGACGTACTTTTGTGCCCGCTATTCCAGCTTTTTAATCAGCTGGTCTTTGGTCGCTTTCAAACACTGTTTCATGTGCCGCCATTCATGAATCAAGACCACCTATTTCACTCTTTAATTAACATCTTATAAACTCACTCTCTTAAATCTTTTTTTTTATTCTCAATAATATCCAACCCAAAGTGAATTTGTCTTATTGACTAGCATGACAATGAAGCTGTTCTGACAGAATCTGATAACAACTGAGGTGATTTTATTTTTGGTCACAGATACATAACAAAATTTTACATTTGAAATTTACAAATTCAAAATTATTTTGACTCAATCAGAACTATTTCCAGGCCTGATAAGACCTGAATTTTCTTCTCAGGGAACGTTTCCTGTCTTAAAAAAAGTATTTAAAAACTTTTCGTTGCAGATTAAAAAAAACAAAAATAAAACTTATTTGATGTGTTTGAAAAAAAAAAAAAAAATACCAAACCAACAAAGTTGCTAGATGAATTATTTATTAAATCCAGAATGTTTGATGTTCCAAGAGACATAAGTCAGAATCCGACATCACAGGTGATCGGGGTAAATTATGGACTCGTACAGACGTTTCTATGACATAAGAAATGTTTCGGGTCCTAGACCACCTGGTACCGCGAGCCTTTGGAACCCCGGATGAAGCCATCAATAATCTGCGGCCTGCGAATATGGCGCATCTGGGTGAGAGGCGGCGCGTGTACTCATCTACATCTTCCCAGGCCTTTTGCGGTAAGAGAGAAATTACGCAACAGTGCGCGGGTATCTTTTTAAACGTGTCCGTTGTATGGAAGACTCTGAAAGAAAAAAAAAAAGTTTGCAATGAAAACGGCGATGAAACATGCGCGAATTATTGTGTGCCAGTTTATTGCGACTGTGCTCGCTCGAAGCGGCGTAATTCGATTGACGCGTCATTCATAAATCTTAATCTCAGCGATAAGTTACAGCAAAGAGATGCCGCGAGATGAAAACGCATGGGGCCACAAAGCGGTTGGATGAATCGCCACGTTTTACCGCGGTTGTTCTAATATTGAAGCGTTTGCGAATCCCCCGACGCTCGTCCCGTATCGGCATCACTTTCATTATCTGCGTGCGATTTATCGCCCCCGTCATCTACCATCTCTCGGTTTAGCAACGAAATTTCGGATAACTCGTCGTGGCGAGGGTTCCCAAGCAGAAAAATACACTCGTAACGACATTGGCACGACGTTGGTAAAGTCGTATCGACGCTGTTCGACAACGTCGCGCCAACAGTGGGTAAGCGTTGGCATGTGACGCAACGCCAAAGTTGTTACTACATTGTTTGCCAACGTTGTCACTACGTCGATTACCGACATTCCCATTACGTAGGATGCCTTCGTTATTGTTTTTTTAAATAATAAAAAAAATATTTTTCATATTATTATATGAACAATTTTTATTATTTAGAATATTTTTTATAATTCTAACGTGGGTTAAAAATTTTCTGTCGTTGCGTTGGAATCGAACCCTCGCCCTTAAAGTGGTAGTCCGAGTCTCTGATCACTGCTCCATTCATTGTGTTCAACCCAACCATCAAAATGAACTTACTTAATAACTCACTTATCGTCAATTTTATTTAGTTTAGAATCAAATAGGTTGCTTAATATATTTGAAAGTTTTACTTCTATGATAATATAATTATATTATTTTAAT
>JAPYZS010002028.1:0-10840 GCA_030522925.1 Trissolcus japonicus
ACGAAGACAACGGTATATGATAACATATATATTTATGAAAATTGAATCCTAATTAGAAACAGCGGCTGCAGCGGCGAAACTTTTTTTATAATAGGTAGAAGATAAACTATATAACTATATACTAAAATATATATTCTACATGTTGAGGCAATGTGAATTAAACTGTAAAAAAACTGTAAAAGAAACAATAACAGTGTAGCCAATAACCAATAAATTTCATGCATAATCCCACAAGGACAAAAATATACGTACAAATATATGTCAAATTTATATTTATTTTATAAATAGTGTATTTGTTTCAATTAAATTTATGTTTATTTTATATTAAATTCATATGAGTTATTGCCGCTTTATAAATAATTTATAAATGAAATATACGTAGAGTATATACGAATATATTTTAAGTGTATAAAATATATGTGAAATATATTTTAAACTATTTTTCTGTTCGTGGAATACCTTTTTGCTACGATAAATCATTTCATACTTTATCAATTTTAAAAACGCAGTCAATAAAAAGTGAAAATTTTCAAAAATTCATAAATCAAAATTTTCTAATAAAATTTTGAAAAATAAAAAATACGTATCGTTTTATTTTGGATATAGTATCCAAAAAACATAACCTCAGCCATTTCCATTTTCTTGATGAAAATTTCACAAAAAATGCCCGATAAAACATATACGTGAAATATATTTTAAAAAATATTTTCGTCCGTGTGGGGTTCTACGGAATCTACCATGTTTTTCTCATGAACAATTTTATGCAGCCTGTTGCTACGTCTCAGATCCTCGCAACCTCTATCTATACGCTCTTGGTAAAAATAAAATTTGTTGTATCCAAATGAATTATTATGATTATGATAAATACGATTGACCTGGTGTGAATTTATGAATTTTCTCAATGAAGATATAAGGTTACACCAACATCGTGTGAGTGTTTCCATCGCGCTAAGAATAATGATTGTATATTTCTTGAGTAAGTAAGTAATTTCAAAGAAGATACTACCAACTTCCGATATTTCTCGTAAACAAGAAATATTATTTTCGTAGTCATACAGGTGAAACCCAGAAACAATTTTCCCTCATCTAGTAGTGTAATTAACGATCGCGGAAAAATAGTTGAACCCGAAAATATATTTTCGCGAAGTCGAGGGATGATTCTGCTCAGACTCGCGTCCATAAAACGAACGGAACTTCGAATGGTTACACTGCAAAATAATGTGTTTTAAATTAAAACATTTCAGGGTACAGTTTTAAAACAATTGCCAAACGTTTATCCAAAAGTCTTAATCTATAAGGGTATTTTATTTTGAAACGCCTAACCTCAAAATGTATAACCAAACGTATAACCTCCAAGTGTTTTGATTTCTCAAAACGTTATATTTTAAAACGTTTCCTGTAAAACAATTCTGAAATAAAACAGAAAAGCCATTTAAACACTAAGTATGTGTTTTTCGTTTTATTTTAAAACATCGACCGAAAACTTGTTTCAGTGTATTCTGTGGTTTCTATGAAAATCCCGCAAAATTTTGAAAGAGAGCAAGTTTTATATATTCCGTTCATAGCGACGATGGTGGCAACGGGCGGAGGTTAAAGCAGCGTTGGTATTTGGATTAGATGAGATGATGTATGTACTACGATAATACAATTTACGATCGCGAAAGAGGTTGTATACATTTTTATGATTATCAGGAGGGAGACAATAAAGAACATCGGTGAATAATCGCAAAACCGGGCGATGCTGCGCGAAAATGCCAGAGATAGAAACAAAACAGGATTGTCGTATCGGTAGATTGAGTTGCGTATTCTTTGTATTTTTACGCTGTGGTGTATCAGCATTGTAAGTTTGCTGTATGCAGCCGGAAAAGAGAGCGGCATCAGGAACAGAGTGAACCCGTTGCGGGTTGCGGCTTGCAAACGTGGTCAGAATGGAATGAACAATTTCTATGGAATGCCCCATTGTACTTGGTGTGCGACAATTGCAGCTGTTCTGCTGTTTTGTTGCGTTTCTCTGTCTCCAAATTTGTTTGTAAATAGACGGAGAAAAAAATTTTCAATAACGTTGATTGCCGATTATGAACGAATTCAAATTTTTCTCTTCCACCAAAATAATTCAATTTATGTCCCAATAAATATGAAAACATGAATTATTTGATTTAAAAAACGAGTTTACCAACTTTTTTACCATTTTCTTTTAATTGATTTTTCAAATTAAAAATGATAAATTTTTTATGCAACTTTTTTTATTGAGTTTAACATTTTTTTAAATATGAGGGAAATTTTTCAGACTGTATGTTCGGGTGAATACATCAATTGTACGATTATTGACCAAGGGCTTACACCCCAAAATTCACTGACGTATCGAATACGTCCGGAGCAGAATAAGTAAGGCTACACGGTAAAGCTATCACATTGGTTGTCACTGATATACGCATACTCTAAAAATCCATGTGGTTGTAAAATTTGTACACACTGTCAAATCTCTAAGGGCCCAAAAATATGAGTTGCATTTGCTAATGAACTTAATGAACTTTGAAAGTATTTAGCAGTTTTTTTATCCTACATAAAAAATAACAAAAAATCGATTTTTCATGTTTATGATTATTATTTTTATTAATGCTCATTTATTTTAATTAATTTAATTTGACGAGATGATTTGTTTCTACTCTCCAGTTGGCGTAATTTAAAAGGATAAATTCAAATTAGTCTCAGTTATTAGTCAAGAATAATGTAGAATAAGACAATGTTAATTAATCAATCCGTCGTTTCCCTTCCTGTTCTTCCGATGGTACACTTTCACGTGCGAGTTTTTTTGATTCTTACGCACGGAACTCGAATATCGTGATTGAAGCGTTCAAGAAGGGAAAGTGTCTCGAGAAAGATATACTTGTGAATCTGCTAACTTCTCATAAGTATGCTTTTGTTAGTGTTCCAGTTAAATCCACAGAACACCGGACTACTTTTCCGGACAAACAACGATCATCTCGCCCAGTAGAGAAAGTATTGATGCCCTCATCTGCCAACAAAAATCTTTGTCATTGTTGACTAAATCGTTTTTGCACGATTAAGTGATTGATTTAATAATAATTCAATTGTCCCCTTAATTTAATAACAAAAAAATGTTATCAAGGTCTATAATTATAAAAAATATTGGTCCTAAACTTTAGGAATTCCGTTTCCCTTAGCATGGAGTAACACATCAATGTAATTATAATTACTTCCGCATAGTTAATGTACAAAAATTAATTTCATGGAATAAATAACTAAGTTATAATCAATTACCTTCGTCACTGGTTTTATTATGCCATCATTTTGGAGAGGCTTGATAGTTCAAATTTGACCAGAGGTAAGGTGAGATGCAACTTGCGTCAAGTGGTAACATGCGAATTGACACGAATTTAATCCAAAAGGTGCTTTATGGTGCCACTGATCAAGTTATAACTTCAGTGTAAATGGTATATTGTAAGTCGTAGTTTCGTGCTGAAGTTAGAGCTGAGAAGAAGAAGCAACAGGGATATCGTAGAGCATCTAACAAAGAGCTTAATATCAGGGGAGCTCAACATTTTTATGCTACCTAATGAGATATTCATGATTGACTTAGAGTTGGTTAAATAAATTCATCATGAAAATATGAAAAACGCCTAGTTGTTTCAGAATCAAAAAGATAAAATAATCAAAAATGATAATTAAAAAAATATACAATATTTCAATATTCTAGTTAAATAATTCTCATTTTCAATTCTGACAAAATATTTGTTTTCTGCGTAATTGTATTGATGCATCTTACATGAATGGCGTTGGAATTTTCGGCTAGAACACAGTTTTCCTTTAAAACAGCATGTCTTTGTTAACAACTGACCAGTTCTAATTTAGTTTTGGAACTGATAAACCTCGATCTGCTCGAACTAAAAGCAAACTCAACACCGATTTCTGTTAGTGAAAGGATCGACTACACCGAAATTAAATCTAACTTGTGCGTTAATTTCTGTCAGTGAAGTGGATTTGAGCTGGGAGTTTTATGTCTAGAAGTAGTATTACGATGGGAGATCGAAATAGTATTGCCAGTTCCTCGAGCTCCGTGGATATTGATTGACGCTGTTTGATATTTGATATCAAACAATTTAGCCAAACGTATAGATTGCGCATACTGCAATATACACCTACGTAGACGTTCTATTATACTAATTACTCATTTCTTCCATTTGTTTAAACGCCAGTCATCAATTATTTCACTCTGCATTATTTCCTATATCTACTCTCTTTTATGGTGCAATCTTTTTTTCACATTTTTACCTTCCTTTTTGTTTCTCGTTCACTGTAGTTAAACAAATATGAGCAATCAAAAAAAATTGTTATGAGTGTTTTGTTACAAATGAAATAACGATACCAATATACAGTAGCACGAATGCAACTGAATACGTTAAAATTCGATGAAAAAAGAATTTTCAAATATAAAACAAGTTCTTTTTATATTTTTCGCTGATAAATATCAATTTATATAAATAATAAAAGAGAAACATACAAAAAATTGCATGCAACTGAAAGAACGAGTATTAATATTATGCATTTGATAGTCATAACATTTCAGTAAGAAGCGAGTATTAATAAATAATATATGGGCGTCGACATTTTCTTGATCTAACATCGTGTACGAGTTCATATCATAATCTGTGAATGAATTAAAGAATTTAGATGGTCAATCAGTTATGTGAAAGGTTGGGTTTATTTTAAATTGGCTCAATTTTATGGTATCTTCTTCTGCAAAACGAATGCATAATTTTTGGTCTTGCAAGTGCGCTACAAGTGCAGTATTGAGGCATATCAGTTCAAGTTCCGGCGAAACCGTTTTAGAAAGTTTCTTATTCAAAATTACAAACATATGCATACATTTTCACCAAGCAAATGAGATATACAAAACGGCATGAAAAATAGGATAGAACTTTGGAAATTAATAAGATATGAAAGCGAAAAAGAAAATAACTATTCGTCGACAGTTGTTGATGTCAAACAATTGATAACTTTTGCTCAATTTAATGCACACGTTAACGCTAATTAATTCAGTCTTGGAATGTCTCAGAAGAGTAATTAATTAATCGTTGTAATATCCATTTTGCGTATTAGAAAATTTTGTCATCATTAAATTAAAATCATCATGTAATTGAAACGCGATATACAAAAATGAATATAATATAATTTTGTGTCAAATATTCCACTTTCTCGTTTCCGATATGTGTGTTGTAGGGAAGACAAACTATTTGAAAGTGTGCCTCTTAACGAAAATTTTTCTATTCGACTGAGATAAGTAAGAAATTTCGAACTATCTCACAGTTCATCACAAGACATAGTTTAGTGACATGCTTCAAATTGAATTCACCTAAGTTTCATTAAAATAGCCACAACGTCAGAATAATTATTTGTTCAATAATGTTTGTGTGGAGTTTTAACTATATGTAAACTTCAATAATTTCAAATTAAAAAATCAACTAAACAATAAAGAATAAAAAGTTAAATTTTCATCATTTGGAATTAAATTTTAGCCTATAGGATTTTCATATCAATCTAAGACAATAGCAGTGAAAAAGAAACATTGCGTGTACGTGTAACATGTGTATTTATCTGATACGAAATGAAGTAAGATCTGAAGATAATGAATCTGAGGAACGAAAACTAAATACCCTTCTAAGAACGACAAATGAAGAAAGATTATCTTCATCAACTGATTCATCTTAGAGTATTTTGTATGTATGGGTTATAATTGTGATACATAATACTCTGTGAAACTAGTGATTACTCGTAATTATTAATTGCTGTGCGCTACTTTCGCTATGGCTGTGCGAAAAGAAAAATTGATTCATACCTCAAGTCTCATTTTATGCAGACTTTAGGAATATAATGAAGGAACGTGATTACAATTCGAATAACTCATTGCTCGACAAAATCGGAAAGTATATTTAAGTTTGATACCATAGAACGTGACACGACGATTTCATCATTTTATGCAAATAACGGCGCTTGATTTCCCTTGGTGTTCTATGGTATTCGACAGGTACAGAGAATGCCCGGTCGCGTACCAAATTATTATACGCTTTCGAATCTTTCGCGCCATTATTATTCATTTAACTATTTATTATTGCTTTATTCTTCCGGCATTAAATTTTGCATTCCCCTCTCCGTCATCTCTTAGAATGACAATTTGGTTTTTTTGTACCAAACAAACGGAAACATCCTACCGGAACATCAATCATTTATCATGCGAAATTGCATTCTATTTAATCGAATTATGCAGTGTCTGTATAAAAATGTATGCTACCCAAATACTGCACTAAAAAAACATATTACACCTGTTTCAACGTATATGGTATATGGGTGTGTTTTTTACTACACTGGATATGAAGTGAAATATAATCATGTGACTACTACGTTGAACTTATCTCCGAACGTCTTGTGTTTTTTTTTTTCATTGATCGACTCTTTCAGTGCGTGATCAACACACAATGAGAACAAGGCGACACTAGTTGTAGTTAAATGATCATTTTTAATGTTTCATAATTGGTACCTCAATTATGAAAAAAAACAACTATTTTGCTTAATTTCATAATTTTTTAGATTTACAACTGAGCATAAGAAATTTCTTGGTGACATTTTGGATTATGAGATTCCAAATAACTAGACTGCACAAAAAGTTAGAAAACACTTAATATGGCATTTGAATGCACAAGTGTCCCTCAACTTTTTTTGCAGAATATATTATAAATTTTCATTAATCATCGATATTTAAATATCATAATTCGAATTTTTATTATCGATTTTCTCATTCGCAGTCGTAAAGCTAAAAAATGATCAAATTAAGCAAAATAGTTATGATTATTTTCATAATTGGTGCCCCAATTATGAAACTTCAAAAATGAACGTTTGACTTTAACCAGGAAACATTTCAACACAAAAATAAATAAATGCTCTTCTAAAATATCAGGTAAACTCATCTAGAATAATAAAAAACAGTCCCGTATAAATGTGACTGTTTTTGGCTGTGACTTCTTTAAAATAAAAAAATCGTATTATAAACAAGGAAAAATAATTTTGATAAAAAACTGAATTTTATTAAGAATCTTTACTAAAAAAATAAAAAATGATTAAAATTAACAAATTTAAGGAGGTGAGGACGAAATTACAAATATAAAATGAAAATTTGAAATCAATATTACCTATAGTCAATATCGTTATACACATTTTGTAAAAATTTTATAATTTTTATCGTTTAGTTATTGAGATATTAATTTTTCAACAAATCAATCACCAAACAAAAAATTTAATGTTGTATTGTAATATAAGAATTGTAAATATAAGAAGGAAGAATAAAAAACTATCTAGCTGATAAAATGAACATTCATTTATACGTCAAAATTTTGAAATTTCATTGCGGAATCATCACGATTCAGTTAAAAACGGTGAGCTGTTAACGAAAAACTTGTGCGAGGGTTCTCGCAATCGGTTCGCAAGATTAGTCGGTCAATCGCATGCGAACATTTTCAAGTTCCTTCGTGGTATTCAACGAGAGCAAAGCACGACTGAGACGCTTTTGAATAAGTTTAATTCTGGTAAAGAACCACCAATCAAAAGAAATTGTTAGAAATTAATCTTTGGATGAAGTAATTGCGAATTATGATGAAATGTTATTGACTTATTGGGAAATGTTGCGAACGTGCTGGAAAATGTTACAATGAACGGCTTATAAATAAAAATCAATTTTTTGTCCGTGTATTAATGTCCTGGGTTATTTTCTAGATTTATTTCATCGGAGGCGTTTTGTTTTGACGAATCAAGCACTCCAAAATTAGCAGACTAATTATTAATAAAAATTGTATAAGAAATATAGTAATCAGTAAACTGTAATCAACGTTTACTCTGTAAATTCGAATAAGAGAAGGTCACTCAAAAAAGTGAAAATACACGTACAATAAGTTCAGAGTCTTCCACCAATTCCAAAAAGTGGAAATGTTCACTTATTTTGAATCAAAAATACAATGGAATTTTCACTTTTTGCAATTGGTGGAAGACTCTGGACTTATTCAAATTTATGAAGTAGAATAATAAAATGAATTTTAAAATCATACTTTAAATTTTATAACGCTTATAAAACAGCTAAGAACTGTTTTCAAAATAGTCTATGATTTGACATGCTAATGCGCGATGCTTAATTATTGAAGCTAAAAATTTTGATTTTGAAAAATCAAACAAAAATGATGAAAAACTGATCTAGGATAAATGAAGTCACATAAAAATTAGTCAAAGGAAATCTTCCGAAATAAAAATTTGTAAACGAGTAACATTGATTTTTATTGCAAATTAATATAAAAACTAAAAATTTAGAAAAAGAAAAAAATTAAACAACAATGATGAATACATAATTTAATTGAGTTTGACTTTCAGTAAGATTCGCTATTATAAAAAAGCTAAAATAAATTCAAAGTTAATAATTTTAGCCGGCGTGTTAATTTGATGTTAATAAAGTCAACAATAAAGTGTGCAGAAATGATGGTAAAAAGTACAATCAGTGAATATAATAATCACCTATTAGAAGTAGAAGAATGATGGTATAAATATCTCTCTTCATGATGACAGGTCATTAAAACAAAAATACCAGTATCAACTTGCACTCACACACTCGATTTGCAACGAACTTCACAAATTAGCGTCTACTCGAAAACTGTTACTTTTAACAGAGGAAGGCCAGTAGTCTTGAGTCTGAAACCAGAACAGGTAAACGTAGGCCTTTACTACTCCATCGCTTCGTTCCCAGTGATGTGGGGAAATGAAAGCTACGACGATACCGCGAGCGCAGGACATTCACTGTCTTTTTGTCACTTAGTTATCTGTACAGCACAGTGTCGAGTCATTCAGTAACCGAGAACTAAAAACGGTCAGGACTCTTATTAAATTGGTCGTTTCGTACCGTGACCTTAAACATAAATCGCTTTTTCTATTTCTATTCTATCTCGGAAATTATTTTTTAACAGCAATCGAGGGCTCTATTCTGCTAATCAAATAATTTGATTTAGCCAGTGAAATTATTATTTTTAACAATATAAATTGTTAGAAACAATAATTTTACTGGTGAGATCGAGTTATTTCTTTATCAGAATAGACCCCCAGATAGAGCGTGAAGTAACAGAGCCATATTGCTCTTACGAATTTAGAAAGGTTTATGTGGAGCAACTCAATTATTGAAAAGTGACTTTATTCGAATTATAAGGCCATGATTTCAGCGGAGGCTACTACATTATAAATATATTGATAGAAACAGCTTTGATAATCCATAAAATAATATTCGGTCACTTTTTTGTGTCAATTACTGTTATATGTTTTCATCATTACTTTCATATTCTTTACATTAACTGAAAGTGAAAAAATGTAACGTTAATTATGAAATTGCGTTCTAGAATATGTATACTCTATTTTTTCTTCTTTTAGGCGTGTATTTCCAAACAGTCGAACTTCTGAAAATAAAACTCGTATTTGTCAGAGAAAAGAAAATTTAAATTCATTACGATATATGAAGAGATGAAAAGTAAACGATACAGAGCGTTGTTTACGCTGACAGACAGTGATGCGGGATAGTTTCATTTTCATTTTCGAGCATACGTTTTAGCATACAATTTCGATTGTAATTTATAATATCTTGATTCGACGAGTTGTGTAAATTACCATTTTGCGGTAAGAAAATAACAAAAGTTTAGATTAAAAGGGTTCTCGTATACCAAAGCAACGAGAATATGACTGTAATGAAAATAACTCGTGCCTTGAATGTTTGCAAAACGAGACAACTCATTTAATTTTCGTTTTTGTTTAACAAGTATATTTTAACGTTGGAACATAATAAATATTAACTACATACACATAGCTTGATTTCTTCCAAGTTAATTAAAATGTGCTTTTTACGCTTGTATTATTTTTAAATACTGCGCACTCCGACGAAAATAAAAAAAAACAGAACAAATTAAAAAAAACGACTCTTTTCTTGACTCTTTGCTGTGCGGCGCGCGTGGCGTTTGAAGCTTCGGGTCTGACATTACTTGCTCTAAGTTTCTGTCTTTATTTCAAACACCACCCTGCGACCCGGCCACCTATTGCTTGGCATTTTATGACTCATTCCCTTGCAAACTGTCTAACGCGAATACCGCCCATCCGTCTCGCTTCTGCTTATTCTCATCCTCCTCCTGTTATAGCGTCCTCCCTGATGAAGCTGTAAAATAGACGCGGCATTAATTGCCCAGAGAAAGAAATATACTAAACGCACTCAGACAACTAAGCCAGAATTTCGTTTTCTTCGAAATTTATGTCAATTTTTATGACAGTTATTCCTCGGTTGCTTATTTTATGCTTTTTTAATTTTCATCTCGCTGGTTTTCTTTTTCCGTATATAAAATTTATATATATATATTTTGCCAATATTTCATCTATATTTTTTCAATGTAATTAAATAAAAAAATGTTAATTAACAATTTTAATAATTTAATATTAAGTTAATATGAAGTTAATATGAAGTTGTCGAGTCTCGAACCTCAGCCCCATCCGCGCGCGGTCACTTAGGCCCCGAGTTATTTCACCTAACAGAGTTGGACGACATAGAGCGCCTAAATACGTTTGATGTAGGCGCTCCAAAAAAATGCTATCCAAACAGTAATATTTCGTGCGTACCTGACAAAATTTGTCAGTTGAATAGTAGAAATTCGTGTAACCAACAAAAATTACTAATTGAATAGTAAAATTTCGTGTGTAACTGACAAAAATTGTTAGTTGAATAGTATTTTTTCATTACTTTCTTAGGAAATAACATGTA
>JAPYZS010002029.1:0-10826 GCA_030522925.1 Trissolcus japonicus
CGTTGGTTCAACGTAGTTTTTTAATGTCGTCTGCTGACGTTGACCCAACGTAGGAACAATTGCAAAGTCGTCTCAACGTTGGCTGTTTCTGCCTGGGTAAATTTAATTTAATTGTTATCAATTTTCCTGTTGACATTTTCGAAGTCTATTGATCTTCTTTCGACATTCCATTCAGATTTTGATTTAAAATACTGAAAAATTTCATATGAAGTCGTCCAGTCTCGAACCCTGGCCCTTCCGAGCGCAGTCACTTCACATTCACATTCACGTAGAGCCCGAACTGTTCCACCTAATGGAGCTGAATGATATGGAGCGCCTACATATGTCTGATGTACACTGAGAAAAATGTCATGGTTTAAATCCTTATCATCAAATTTAATTATAAAAATTTGAAAATTTTATGGACGAATTATAAGTTAATATCATAGTTCAATATCTTAAATTAGAAATGAGGAATCAGAATAAGTTAAATATCAACTAATCATTCCTTCACGCGCATAGTATAATACTATGCGCCAAAGATTCATTCTACCAGTGACATAGAATAATCCTATGTCTTTCAAGAAATGAAAGTATCGTTATAGTTAAATTTTATCATATTATGTATTAAATTTTATCGTTTCATTTAGTGATAAAATTTTATGTTTTTAAATCTTAAAATTACATGCTTTGAAACCATGAAATTTTTCTCAGTGTAGGTACTTTAAAAAATTTCTATCCGAATAGTGATATTTCGTGCGATCGGAAAAAATTGTTATTTGAATAGTAAAATTTTATGTAACTGACAAAAATCGTCAGTTGAATAGTAAACTTTCGTGTCTAACTCACAAATTTTAAGAATGTGACTATTTAAGAACGTAATTACAATCATTACGATTTCCGATGTTTATTCAAGTTAGTGAAGAATATTGTTGAAAATAATTGTTGTTGATCCACTGCGTCGGCGTATAGGACAACATGCAATATGCGCGCATCTTTGCGCACGGACATTTTCTGATACCAATTTTTCAAGTTGTAACTCGAATTTTCTAGTAAGACTTGAATTTTCAAATTAAAAATTTTGAAATTCTATACTTTCAAAGTATAGAACTATAATATTGAAGTCTGCAGACTTAAACAAAACACAATAACTCTGAATTTATAGCACCTAAGCTTTAAAATGAGGTGGAAAATTGCACTTTTTTTACAGTGTATATTGTCTATTTCCATCACTTTTTTAGGAAATAAAAAGAGTTAGTAAAATCAGTACTATCACACGATTCAGATGAAAATAAATATCTGTACACTGTAAAAAAGATTGTAGAATTTTACACCTTATATACTGTAGCTCAGTTGTCTGTTCATTCGCATTAATTTTACATCAGTCGCAATTGAAATTTAAACGTTAAAGTTTACATTAAACCACAATAGTACGACTGTGAAACTTGTGCGCACCGTTCTGCGCAGTACGGTAGCAGACCATTATAATCTACGCGACGTGCATAGCGCATAATTTTTATTTCAAACTTGAAATTTTAACGACTTGAATTTTCAAGCAACCTGTTTCTTGCCACACCAAACATTTACACTCGCAACTTAAAATCAAAGTAAAACGTATAATTTGTTTGAAATACAATGTCATATTCTACTATTTTTTATACAGTGTATGAATGTATGTTTATATTAATTTAAAAATTCTTTGAGATGAGAATTAAGTTGTCGCAATTAATATATTAAAAAACGAGCTCGTCGACGAATACGTTGAACAGACAATGATCTGGCGAAGCGTGATAGTTTCTATTCTAATAATTACATTTGTCTGAACGAATAATTACTACATGTCAATACGTAGCTTGAATGATATTCATTTTGAAATCGGTCAGAACTGATGTACAACATATAATATTGTAATTTAGTGTACGGATAAAAATGTTTATACTTGCACCAAATGTTATAACCAACAACATTGATTCCACATTTGCGAAAATTATCAGCTAATGAGACATGGAAACCGAGGAGTGTTTTGGTTTTACTTTATTTGTATTATCTGCAAACTCCTACATGAAAATAAATTACTACTTTCTCACAACTTCCACCACCTGAATTTTTCTTCGTCAATAAACGAGTTCAAATTAGTTTATAATGGCCGTGGTATATTGATCAATTGCCGTTCGTAAAAATGGATTGTAATTTTAAAATCGATAATGTGTAACAAGCTTTGAGAGAAATTATTTAGATTCAAATCAAGTCATTCACGAAACTGTTATCACATACGTAAATCTAGTTCATCAGCAAGTGTAAATTTATTAACGTATCAAACTAGATTAGAATTTGTTGGTGCAAGATTTAATTACTTTTTAATCTCTTGCAAACAATTTGCAGATGATGAGAAGTGAAACCTGTCTCGATGTGAATAAGACGCAATCAATTATATTTATGATGTTTAATTTACTTGATGATACCATCAAGAAGACAACAAAATTTGGTTTGTTTGTTCGTTTTTGTTTTGTTCTTTTTTATTTATTTATTTTTTGTTGAAAAACGAGTCTTCAAAATTTATGGGTGAAAAAGTAGAAAAACACACTACGAAAATAGTAAACGGCGAATAAAGCAAATTGTTTAAATAATATATTTTTGCAAAAAAAATCAAAATAATAAAATAATGAAATTCGATAATTCGTTTTTAATAGGAATTTTAAATAAAAGATTTCCAACTTTTAGCAAAAAAACCTTTTAAAATCAATAAATTAATTTTTGGCCCTGCTTAGGACCGATAAATCCGTGGTGCCTTTATAATGCCCTATTTAGGTTAACACCTGACCTTTTATTAGCATGTTATGTTTCCCTTCGTATTTCTCCTTACTTCAAATAGGCAAGCCAACCCAAGTAGAAATCCAATCGGGCATGCCATGCCAAAAACCCGGGCCCGGCCCGGTTTAAACCGGGAAATCTCGATGAAAAGAATACTAACTGGGCCTTTACCTGGATTCAGTCAGTATTCCTGACTGGGTATTGGTACAATGTGTCACGCCGGGCATTCTCAAGGGCCTGACCAAGATTCTATTTCCATTTTAGTTTTAATTTAATTAAATTAAATAAGGATTTTTTTAATTTACTTATGTTTTTAATATGTAAGTAAATTTTTAATTTACTTATATTTATTTACTTTAATTATGTGAGTTGGAATTTTAGTCAACTTATTATTTTGCACAATTGATAATTTATATAATCAAATTTATAATTAATAACACATTCTTCTATATTTTTTATACACATCCATTGTATGAGTGAGTTTCCTAATAAGAAGCATTAACTGTAAAGTCCTCATAGACCAGTGGATAAGTCACTGTTCTATCACCGCAGAGGCATGGGTTCGAATCCTCTACCAACGAATCTTGTTTTTTCATTAGAAATTTCAGTTTAGAGGTTTAAAAATCGAAATAAATTAAATAATGAAAAAACTAGTATAAATTAGGAAATTAATAAATTTTTTGTTTATTAATTTTTGAAAATGGCAATCCTGACGAGACCCTGGGCGGGTTAAACAGGATTCCCGGCTGGGTCCTAAAAGACGCCAGGCGTGATGCTCATACGCAGTGCCATCCTAGGATTCCATGCCGAGTTCTTATCTGGTCGCATGGTTTCCTGGTCAGGCCTGGTTTCAGCCCGATCGAAATTTCTATTTGGGAAGTTGACGTGTTATACGGAGCAACTTAGCAAGCTCTAATAAAAAATTAATTATTTAATTTCATGTATTATTATTGATTGATGCCAAATACAGCATCAAAATAGTATCGATCTTCCGAAATTTGTTTATTGAAGAGTATCAAACTCCGAGGTTACGATTGAAGTAATCATAAATTAGCCCATTGCTGCTGAAACGACAACGGTTAATGTTTATTTGACATTTTTCTAAATGTTTGTGTAGTCCAATTAGGTTGGACGGATTATTCTCTGCATGTCCTTTGATTAGAGTGTAGTGGCTATAATATTTGGAATGAAAGTTACACGACATAAAAATGAACGCGTTCCTGTATTGATATGGATACGTCTATTGGCTGGGAGTCAAAAGAAAATTTGTGCGAAACGCTTTTCTGTGTGCAACGCTTTTCTGTGCGTAACGAAACGCTGCCTTATGGGGGAGCTATCCTCTCAAAAAGCAACTCCCCTTTTGGAGAGGCTCCCAAAAGAATTTATTTTCTTTCCACCGAATGTGCTACTGACATATCCATGTCTGCATGTACTTCTTATGAAGGAAATCATGCCTTAATGTTTTTTTCAAGTTTAATTTTTATTAAATTTTAGTTATTTTCAATATTTGGGAATTTATTGTTCCTGTTAAGACTTGGAAAAATTGACACTTTGAGTGTCAATATGTTTTAGATTTTTTTAGCTTTTCCACTGAGGTAGTTGTACGTATTATCGACACCTGTGCCTATTATCGATATTTTCATTGACTATATTACAAAAATACTTAGAATAGTTACTATAGTTACTATAGTTCTTAGAATATTTTTTAAGTGTATGATAGAAGCTTATCAAATACTTGTTCGAAACAAATGAAAATCCTTTTTCCCAAAATCCCAATTAATTTTTACAATATTTTCACATGAATTTTGGAAACAGAGTATCGATAATTGGTGTAGATATCGAAAATAGGTACCACTACCTTAAGGTTATGTAGGTGGCGTTTGTGGCGTCAACAACAATGAGTTAAATTGAAATTATATGCTTTTTTGATGAACTCATTCATAAAAAATATTTGTTAAATTTAATTATATTTCCAATTCATTAGATTAATATGTCTACTCATTATGTGTATAAGAGTACAAATCTTCGTGCTTACTAAAAATCTTGCAAGTTACGATTTGTAGTGTACGAATAAACTACGGTTATTTAATTCACTTTTTTGAATGATTTTTATTTACTTGATACAAATGATAAAATAGTGATTAAATATAATATAGTTTTATGCAAATTTGCTTTTAATTTTGAGACGCACGTACTCTGCACTAGGACACAAGACAATGTTGGAAATTGTATTTGCCAACTAGTGGATCGTCCGGAGACAACGTTAGTGTGGTCTTATGCACGGTTTGAGCTCTAGCCGATTTCTGATCTGATTTAGCTGTTTCCATCTTGAGGACGACGAGTGTGATCAATGCACAAAGAAGTAATATGTTTCCCTTTTGGTAGGAAATTCTTAGAAAATTAATACAATTTTGTGACTCTCTGAAACATTTTACAACTCGTATGTATTTTATTTGGGAATTTACACGACAAAAATCAATTTGAAAAATTAATACTATATATATATAATTTTAATAAACTGTGTGACATAGCAGCGTCAAAGACAGTAATGTGACAGCCTCCCGCACGGACGAAAATATAGGCAAACTATATCGACTATATTTCAGGGTATTTTTGGACTCTTTTAATAAGAAAAATATTGTTATTAACAAATTATTATTAATATTGCAACTATTTCATTGAGTTTCAAGTTTCTTAGCTATAAAAAAGCTACAATTAAAATCATAATATGTTTGTTGAGACTGACATTAATTTTCAAAGACTCGATCCCATACCTCTTGATCTAGTAGTCTGATGTCTTATCCCCTGGACTACGACTACATTTAAAGTTACACACTTGTATAGGAAAGCTCACTCATGTGATAAATTTATTGCGAAAATGTGAATATTTTATATTTTTGAATATATATTTATTTATAAGAATAAATAGGTTCAAATCAAGGGGCTGCTCAGTAACTTGGCAAGTGTACAGAAGACTTCATTTTTGAAGGCTTTCGAAATACTTGAAGTCATACTTCAACTCAGATTTGAAATACTTGGCATACTTTGACTTCAACCAAATTTTAAGACTTCAATAGTTTAAATATTTGAGATTCTTTTGAATAGACTCCAAAAAGACTTCAAGAGACATCAAATATATGTCTTTAAAGTACATTTGTGATTTTATTAAAATTTATTATTATTTTTGTGGAATGAACGTTTTACCGTTTATTGCATAACGTTTTAACGTTTTGGAGTTTAATTTTCATTTTACATGAATTTTTTTATTTCATCATACAAACATAATGAAAGTAATCAAAGTATACCTTCATCGCTAAAAATTGGTGTTGAAAAAGTATACATGAAAAAGGATTGTTTCACATTAAAGTATTTATGTACACCCATTGGGACATTAATTAAATACAAGGATTATTGGTAGAAGTTTCATACCATCAATAGAGAAGCACAACATTACCAATTTTATCATTATAAAATAAATCATATTATTATACACATTCAAATTTACTCAAAAATGAAAAATTAGAAAAAGAGAAACACAAATCATAAAAAAATACTTCGAGTATTTCGACGTACTTCAAAATAAATTGAAACATACATAATTCATAGAATTATTTTATTAGTCAAATTAGTTACTCCGCATATAAATTAGAGTATAAATAAAAATATCACAAATATATATTCTATTATATAACCCTTTATATTTTTTGAAAATATTTTTTTGATATCACAAAGGTAGGAAAATGCACTTAACGCACCTCTCGGTGACATGTCTCTAAACCTCCGAGGGCCTGTGGGACTCGCTCTCAAGACCTCTACCCACTAAAAACCTAATCCTTGGGTTACTCTAAAAATCCCGAGCGGAACTACCGCCAGGTATTACGTCGCCCGGGTAGACTGGCTAGTTGCACTCTTTATTGTTGCTGAGGTGATTGTCTCTTCAGTCTCTCCTCCAGTCTCATCAGTTTTTTCATCAACCTTGAAGTCATGTCGGATACCATCCTCCAGTTTTCTTCGCAGAGTAACATCAAGCTGACAAGATTTTCAGGTGTGGACCTTGTTAATAGCTGCCGATTCAGGGCTTCTCCCTCTGCGGCAAAGCGGAAGCACTCGAAAAAAACGTGCTCTGGTGTCTTCTTCCCCATCGCAGTTTGGGCACAATGGCAAGGTATCCAGGTATTCAGGTACGTCCTGAAGCAGCCGTCCGAAGTTGCACGAGGTAGAAATCAATCTCTCCGTGTTTTCTCTTGTTCCATGTGGCTATGTTAGGGATAATGCGATGAGTCCAACTTCCATCCGTGGATGAATCCTGACGACGTTGCCACGACTCCACAGTTTTTCTCTTCTCCTCTTGCACCATATTCTAGTGTCACCGGGGGAAGTTCGTGCGCGACGGTAAATCCGGTTTCGCTCATTCGTCAGTAGGTCGATTGGCATCATGTCGGCCAACACAAACGCAGGTTTTGAAAATATAAATCAGGGTATGTATAAAATATACAAAAAAATATTTTTTGGATATAACTTTCAACGTTTATAAAAAATATAAATTCATTATGTATATTTAATATATAATTTTTAAATAATGAAGTTGACATATACTGGTCTAAATGAAAAACGCAACACTTCATATGTAATTTTTATGGGAAGTGCTGCGTTCTTTATTTGGACCAGTGTATATTTTTGGATATATTTTCCAAAATTGATTTTATTTTCAAACAAAAAAATAAGCAAAAAATCGAGTTCAGTAGAAATTACTGATCGGATATGAAATATCGTACCTAATAATAATGTGTATATTATGGAACATTGCAGGTGAAACGGTCAACCATATTTCTTCAAACAGTTTACTAAATTTTAAACACGAGCGAGGCTCGTCATACAATCCTTGGTTATATAAAAGGAAAATATTTTACCTTTAAATAGGCGTCAGAGTAGTGCGTCTTTATTTTTTCAAATGTGACGTGGTCTCATTTTTATTATATATTCAGAGTATAACATTAAATTATTATTCAATTTCAAATTCTTTATCTTAGGAACCGCCTGATTTTATTTTTACTAGGATAGTTGAAGGTTTAACAATTTATCAAGACCACCACGGTCTAAAATGCAAGTTTGGATTTTCAGTTTTTGCTTCATTTACTCATTTGTGCTACATTATTTATTCCATACTAACAGGCTTTTATTAGTTTGCGTTTGTAAAGGGAGAAAATTTCTGCAAATATAATATGTGAATCAGCAAATGGATTGTTTCTCAAAGGGGTGCTTCCAAGATAAAAATGATGTAAAAACTAGAGATATTCAAGCCGAGATATTTTTACTCTATAATATATTTTATACCTATTTTATATCTCTCAACTAGGAGCAATTGCGCGCTTATCAAGGTAACAACTTTCTTTTTTTTCTTTATGAACTGAAATATATTTCATTACAATTTTTCCCCTATTTTAACTATTTCGGGAAATAATTCACACATTTTGTAATTTAAACTGAAACTAACTTCTTTATCGGTTGACTTTGTAGCTTTTAGACGAATTTTAAAGACACATATCACACAGCAAAATAAATTTGATAAAACCTAACCTTTAATTTTGTTTTGTCTCTATTTTTCATTCATCTCCTTCTCACCCAGAATCAACCGAAATCATTTAAACCAATCATATGACGAATAAAACGATGAGAATAATCAATCACACCCATGTAGGAATTTACAAACGGCAGAGTACTGGCGGAGTACTACTGACGTTTGGCTGATCGTTGTCGTCGGACGTTTGTGAGATAATGCGATGTAACGACGTGTTACTCTGGCACTGCACTGCCAGCCAAGCGTCGCAAAACTGCGACGAAATGACGATGTAAACTTGCGAAAAAACACTAGTAATTATGTCGGGCCTGAGAATCGATCCTGCGTCCTCGGGAATAGAAATCGGCGACTTAATCCACGACTCCATCCGTCCTACTTATGAAAGATATGTAAATAAAATAGACACTCATACACATTAACTTTGTTAGGCAGTACTGAGCCAGTACTGGCGATCGGTACTGATCGATCTCTTTTTATTACAAATCTTTTATTCCATAAACGTTATATGAAGTCAGTATCATCTAATAAACGTATAAAATAAAAAATAATTCTTTCAAAAATTATCAATTTTTTTATTTTAAACGGCTGAATTATAAATTGAATGAATATCAGGTTACACGGCAGTGTCTCTGGCCAAGTATATAAGCCAGAGGCACTGCAGTCTCCTTATCACATGACAGGAAATAGCACCTTTCAAACTATTGAAAAGAGGTCTATCCATTTTTTATCAGCCGAGCTAATAAAAATGATAAAAAATTTTCAAAAACGATCAAAATTTAGCCAAGTTATGAAGGTTTAAAAATCGATATATTTTGAAAAAAATGTTCTTCATTTTCCGGTTTCAAGGTCCGGATGAAGTCATCAAAAATGCCAACAAAAGAGTCACAACGAAACAAAGATGTCAACAAAATAATCTTTGTTTTTCGGAATTCTTTCTTGACATAAATGATTTCTTTCTTGCTATTTTTTTTCTATTTTTAAAATTTGCAATATATTAGAAATGTTCGAAAAATTCCAAAATTCTTGAAATTTTCAAAATTATATTTATTAGACTTTTGCAAGTTCTTCGTGATATAAATTTTGTTTTTGCTACTGTTTTTGTATTGACAAACTTTGCAGTATTTCCAATAGTTGTAAAATTTTCAAAACTCGAAAATTTTTCAACGTTTGTCAAAAATTTTCGACATTCGTAAAACAACAACATTTTCAGAATGACTTCTTTGTATCAGATTGTGACGATAGTTTTTACATCGAACTTTAATTTGTCGAAACAGCCTGACTAGCCAAATACGGCCTGACTAAAGCTGTATAGAAGAGTGGGAAAAGCCTGACTAGTCAAACGAGGATAGACTAGGGCAAAATAGCCTAGATTAGCCTGCAACATGCCTGACTGGCCAAATGAAGATTGGTTAGGGCAGAATCGAGTAGAGTAGCCTAGAACAGGCATGACTAGCAAAATGAGGTCCGACTAGGGCAGAATAGCCTAGTTTAGCCTGACAGAGGCCTGACTAACCAAATGAGGTCAGATTACGGCTGAACTATTTTATGTAGGTCTGTTACTATTCTGTCATACTGCTTTTGCAGATAGACTCTGACAAATGAATCAAAATACAAAAACTCGTAATAATTAGTGCTATACTGTAATGTTTGTTTGTAGTAAATAAAAACACAAATATTTGTTCGGAATTATCCATTCATTT
The DNA here is from genome assembly GCA_030522925.1 of Trissolcus japonicus. NCBI lineage: Eukaryota > Metazoa > Arthropoda > Insecta > Hymenoptera > Scelionidae > Trissolcus > Trissolcus japonicus. Next base: position 10,069 of record JAPYZS010002029.1, read on the forward strand.
TTAATAATTCAGTGATAAATGATTTTTATTATATTTTTCGTTTATTTTTTGACAACAGGTAACGAAATAAAAAATTCAGTAAAACTGAAAAGCATGGCCAAGTGTGATAAAAACGTAAGGAAACCTTAAAAAGGTATAAAAGGTTATGATATCAAAATTATTTGTGGTCAAGTAGCTAATTTCAGGTACTTGGCGACCCGATGCTGAAAAAGTGTAAAAGTCAAAAATTTCATTTATTTAATTTTTATAAATCATTGATTATATATATATATGTTCTCATTAATGTGTCACTTTGCAAACCTAATTGGTTTTTCATTATTTTTTGTAATTTTTCGTTTCTTTCTTTTGATTTATTTCTTTGATTTATACAATACAACATTTCTTTGATTTACACGAAACACATAACTAGTAAATACATTTCAATTCTGTTAAGCCCTCACGGACGAAAATATGGACTAATATATAGACAGATGATATATTTTATATTTTTTATATATTCATTTATGTTGACATGATGCATATACATTGTAAAAATATAAAAATTATATAAATCTGACTATATATTTCACATATAGACCAATTTATATTCCATAAATCTATAGAGATTTTATAAATTCGTATATATAATTATATAATCAGAGTATATATTGAGTTGACCTATATTCTTTATATACTTTACTTATATAATGAAAGCGATATTCCTAGAATACAAAATTAATTTCAATTTGTATAGATTTATTTTATAAAAAAGTTTATAT
>JAPYZS010002030.1:0-10804 GCA_030522925.1 Trissolcus japonicus
CGAGTGATTTGTATATTTATCACTGCCAAATATGACTGTTCTAATTACAAAATCGATATTTTGAATAAGAGAAAATGTCTCCTGCAAAGGTGTAATATGTATGACAATTTTTATTTTGAACACAAAAAACCTCCTTACAACGCAACACAACGATGACCGAGACCCGGGAACATGTAACCGCCGCATTTCGGGCAACATACGCCCTCACTTATGTCTTCACTATGACGCCGAAGCCAACCGCGAGCACGCACGAGACAATCACGCTTCTCATGGTCTCGTTTCAAGCAGTGGTAGCAACGCCGTGAAGATTTCGGGAACAATCATCGCGACCTTGTTGACCCCATCCGGCGTCTTTCCGCAGCTGCAATCCTTGCCGCCTCAACCCTCGTAACCTCAATCCTCGCGGCCCTGATCCTATCAGCCTCAATCCTTGCCGCCTCTTCGGCCGCTATGTATGGATCATACCACTCTAGCCTCACCTCGCGCTGGGGGCTGCAACTCCTTCGTCCGGCAATATACACAACTCATAATAAAATTGTCAGAGAGTTTGTGGCGAGCAGCCGTCGGAGACACACGTGTTCGACATGCGCTCGTATCATACGACAAAAATTTAGATATTTTACCAGTGAAAAATCGCGATAAACAAATAAATTGGTAACTTTTAGTTCGGTTGTGTTAAAAGTGACGTGTTTTGCACGAAACTTGCTAAACTTTTCCTTGATCAAGTAGGAAAAATAAGTTTGCAAGCGGAGTCGAAATCACATCTGCCTACATTTTATTTCAGACATTTCCATTCATGATTTATCGGTATTTTCAGGCCACCTCCTATGCTCGATTAAACTCAGAACAAATGACCAGACTCCCCCCTTTAGACCCCCTAATCACTTAGAGGTCGAATCATTTAAATGGAACCCAATAAAATCCCAGGAATATGAAAACGTAATCGCGCATAGTGCTTTGATTTATTTTAGCAGTCCCGATAATGATTTCTTGGCATCAAACCTTTCGCAAGCAATGAAAATTGCTTTATCGGAAACTCAAATGAAACAATCTAACACAACGAATCACCATGAAACGTTTAAATCACCTTGGTTTAATACAAAATGCCTTGAGGCAAAAAAGAGGTCTCAAAATTGTATAACAAATTAATTAGAAGCAAATATGATGAAAACGTCTATTTAGAATAATCAAATTAAAAAAAAAATTATAAACAAATAACAACAATGGTAAAAAAAGGATATAAAAATTCGATTTTAAAGAAATTCAGGCAAGTGAAAAATACCCAAGAATTTTGGTCCACTGTAAACAAATTTAAAAAGAGAAATCTGGAGCAAAACATTCAAATTTCGATTGAGACGCGTGTTGACTACTTTCAGGAAATATACTCACCAACTTCTAGTATTTTGATTATTTCGGATCACAACGTTTATAATATCTTAGATGCACCGATAACTTTTGAAAAAATAATTACAGCACTCTCGCAATTAAAAAATAAAAAATCTCCGGGTCCGGATGAAATCACGAATGAATGCTATAAATATCTCCCCTCTAATTGGTCTCACTATCTCCAGAATATGTTTAACTGTTCTTCAGAATCTGAATCAATCCCCATTGATTGGTGCGAATCGTTGATGAAATTGATGTATAAAAAAGGCGATAAAGTTGATTCAAATAACTACCGACTAATTGCACTCGAAAACACCTGCCTTAAATTATTCATATTTATAATAAAAAAAAAGGCTATATGATTACGCCAAAAAACTAAATCTTATTAACGAGGAGCAATGCGGCTTTCGGGAAAAACGCTCCTGTATCGATAATCTATTCATAGCAAAATCAATCATAGACATCTAATTAAATGTACATAGCAAACCACTCTTGGCCATAGTAGTAGATTATAAAAAAGCTCTTGATTTAGTCCCACACAATAAACTCTTTCAAAAATTAGATGACAATGGAATTTACGGTAAATTTATTAGAATAGTAGCAAAAATGTATGACCAGACTTCGATTGTACTGGATATTAACAATCAACTCTCAGAAAAAATTAAAATAACAAAAGGGGTACTGCAGGGAGATGTATTGAGCCCGTTACTTTACGCTCTCTTTACGAGAAACATGCCCACCCATTTTAGGTCAACTGATCTAAAGGGTATCAAACTTGGAGGGGAAACCGAGATCCTAATGATTACATTTGCTGATGACACATTAATTTTTGCTAATTCCCCTATAGACTGTCAAGACAAAATGAATGAATTAGAAGAATAATGCAAAAAAAACGACCTTATCGTCAATTCCACTAAGACCAACATTTCATATATATTTAAAGGTAGACCAAAACAGCTTCGACCAATTTACTATAAAGGTACAAAAATAGAATATAAAAAATCTGCAAAATTTCTGGGAGTAACATTTAACTGTTCTGGGAAATTTCTATTACATGCAAAAGACACGATCAGAAAAGCCCATCTCGCATCAGGCAAAGTATTATCGATTTTAGGGGCGAGTAATTTAGATGCGTGGGAAACTAAAACCGTACTGTTTAACACGTTAGCTGAATCCGTTCTTTTAAATGCTTGTGAAATCTGGACCCTCTCATACGCAGATATATTAGAAACAGTTCAATCAAAGTTTTTCAAACGTCTTCTACACCTATCAATAACAACTCCTAACTATATTTTGCGCAGAGGAACTGAACGCCTTCCTATAAAATACTAAATTATGAAGAGCATGTACGAATGGTGGTGTAAAATATTGGATATGAAACCCGAGCGTCTACCGCGTAAATGTTACGAAGCGTTCAAAAGTTCACCTAGAAGACAATGTGACACCGAACAATCGGGCTTTGCAAAGTAGAGAAATGTTGTCATCAATAAATGCGAACAACGTATGGAATGATGAAAATGCCTCAAATTCTAAATTGAATAGACTATACATTTTTGATAAGTTGATAGCACAGCTGAGATCCCTCGATGATCTCTGTATAATTACCTCCTCTTATACGTCTTCATATAAAGAAATTGTATAAATCTGAAACGAAACCTTTTTACTTGTACTTTATAACAAATATTAGTAGCGCAACTTTATAACACGATTAGTAGCGCAACTTCGTTCGAATAGTGATAACACAGTCAAATTGTTCTTTGAGTCTGAAAAAATGGTATTTGACAGAGATATTTCATATATTTTTTGTAATACTAACGAATCGTTTACTTTATTTCATATATTATTTAACTATCCAATTTTTTCATCGCCTCAACAAAAATACCTATTTAATTATATACAACACAATCAAACGTTGCCCGCTTTGTTATCGAATGTAACGTATGAAAAGATAAATTATTTACATTCTTGAATTTATAAAAATCAAACAACTGATGGATGGATAATTATTTTTGACAATGATAAATGTATGTGATTGATGAATTTATAATTTACACAATCTCTCGATGTATACGGAGTAATCTCCAAATCATTGTATATATGAATAATAATAATAATAATAAAATTGTCATTTTTTTCGTCCTAACAAAATAACACACACCTTCTCGCACCGCCTCCTCGTTGGTCTCACCCTCCTCGACAGATGGCTCATGCCCCACGTCTTCCTCAGTCACCTTTTCCATAAAGCTCACTTCAGCCACACCCTCAGCACTTGAAAAAAGTAGAGAAAGCATTAGAAACAATTAGACAAAATAGGAAAGGGAAACTCTGATAGCAAAATAAAATAATAATGTACCTGATTCACCGCCGCCGGTTGATGGCACGTCAATCACCTTCTCGAGAACTAGAACTAGTCCCCCACCACCTGCAGCTGCTCACCCACTAGAGAGGAAATTAATAGTAAATATATACTTAACAAAAACTTGGAATCACAGAAAAACACAAAAACGAAACCAAATTAATGAAAGAGGGGGCCGATACTAACAGGTCAGGTTTTGCAGGCGAACGAAAATGGCACTCATCTCCCGATCCACCTTTTTTCTTTTTTCTTCGATCTAATAACGCGTACATCACCTACGAAGGACAAACGAAGAATGATTCCCGACGCGCCCTCGTCAAAGTAGCAAAATGTTCGCACCATATCGGTGCAACCTAAGCCTATCTAAAACATCCGCGTTCTAAGCAAAATTCGTGGGAAACGGACGAAGTATTAGGCCACCTAAAATAAGACCGATTATAATGAATGCGTTTTAAGAACTTTTCAAAACAAATTCAAAGAAATGGGCTTATTCTGCCCATACAAAACGTAATTTCACCAAACAATTTTTCAATTCAGTTTTATCAAGTCCAAGCAACAATTTTAACAAATTCTAGCAACAATTAACGTGTCCTTTTTCCACGTTTTCACCAGCATAAGTTTAGCACTAGTAAATTCCTTTTTCATACTTTTACTTTTCCTTCTCTGGGACAGATCAATTTTTTTTTGTTTTATCATCGCGAATCCAAATAAATTTAACTGGAAAATAACACGATTTTAAATTTTAATCAAATTAAGCAAGATCAAGAAGTTTGTCTGAACTTCGCCGGTTAGAGTCGGCAGAACCGACCGATACGGCGAACGACCTAAAATATTTTCAGAAATTCATTTAAGTAAAGTATTGAGGCTGAATCAAACATTTTTCATTTTTGAACGATTATATTATGTCATTCTTTATTTTAATACCTTAAATTTGATGTGCATATTTTTTCTATTTTTATTTATTTAATCGACGTGATCTCAATCTGTCATTTTCGTCTCAAAACGGTGGGTTTACACCTGGCGCTACTAGGGGGCAGCACTTGTCGGCATAAGAGCGATGTATTTTCATTCATTTATTGAAAGTCAATTTCGACATCATTATATTCTTGCCCTATAAGCAATGAATATTACAGAAATGTTCTACTAATAATAAAATCATAATAAAAAATTGATCATGTAATAATTAAAATATATTCTAAGAACATTCTTTGATCATTATATGTCCGCTCTCATAATTGTTCTCATTATATTAAAAAAATGATCAACGTTTTTTGCGTAATATTTAAATGAAATAATTTTATCATCTAGAAATATCATAAGTCTATAACATTCATAAAACATTAAAAATCTCCTGAGATTTGTTGTTGTACTATAAAGGAATGTTATATTCACTTATAATAATAATTCACTAATATTTCTTTAAATCATTATGATGAATACTGCATATTATTTTATGGATGATAAAGTGGTTATAGAGTTTACTGAAATATTTAAGATGTATCATTTTATTATTCAAAAATATTATTTATCTTGATTTTGTGAGGCCTATTATAACCTGAGAAAATGTAACCTGTCACTTTTGTGATAAAAGAAAATGCGACCGTACCGACCGGCCATCAAATGCGCATGCGCGTAACTTGACGATTCCCATCAATTAAATTAATCAATTTCGGGTACGTTGAGGAATCCCGAAAGATGAAAGAGCCAATGGCAACAAGTCGTCAGAAGAATATAGCAGAAATGCTCGTATCGACGAAAACCAAATGTTACTAGGTTAATCGGAAAGTGTTGATAAAGTAGAATTTGATATGATTTACTAATTTTAAAAGAAGAATTATTTGAAAATGAGACGAGTTATTATGTCTAAAATTGTTAAAAAAATGGAAGCAGAAGTAAGAGAGACGATAGTATAAAAGAAATTAAAAAATGAACAGATATGACATGTAACTTAAAACGTATGTACACCTTTTGAGAACTTTAATTACTTTAACACCGTAATTATTCGCGTTGAATAAAATTGTAAAACACAAGCATTTTTTTGTTTTTACATTTTTGTATGTGCAGTTGTTGAAGCGACAAGAGTTATTTTCAAAAAATATTTATGTCGACGAAGTCTCATTTCGCCAACATCCAATCAGAAGCTCCAAGAGAGAGAAAACGAATTCCCTAAGCGTAAGCCGTATCCGTAATTTTATGACGCGCAGGGATAGATGGCGCCAGTGTTGTTTTTTTGCAACAATGTGCTTATTTTTGGAAAAAATATTAAAAAATACCAAAACACAACTTTTTAAATGAATGTTATAAAAAAAAAATAATTATAAAACAAAATGATACGAACTATCACTACTACTTGTTAGAATCCAATTTTTTCATGAAACTTGACTTTTTAAAATTTTTATAGTTAGTCACTAAAAAATTGCAAAAATTTTTGATTTAGTACAAATCATGATGATTTAGTTTTGCGGATTGAAATAATATAAGCATTTGTTATTACAAATTAAACATCATTTTATTTTTGTACCATCAACTTGTTGTAACATATTCTTAATACCATATATACTTAATAATATTTATGCGATAAGGACGACATTTTTAACGCCCAAGATCTCTGAATTACAATGTGGGCACGCTTGGGGTCGGAGGTTATTCTCGCATTGTACGCAGTATAAACAATTGCAGCACGGTTCGTACATAATTTGACGCTTCTCATGTTCGCAGGACACACATAATTTTGCCGATACATTTTCATTTATAAAAGGAGCAAAAAATGCATCAACACTATCGATATTGGTCCGACAAATTGGACAAGTTCTGACGTCAAACTGATGATCAATCTCTTCGTTGATGTGCGGAACTGCCGCAACGTCGAGCATTGTGTCGTAACACTGCCGACACATGATCGCGTGATTGCATGGACGTATGACTACTTGGGCAGGATTCGACGGACAGACGGTGCACGGCACTGCGTTCTCATGTACAACGTTCTCCTGCACAACGTTCTCGTGCACAGCGTTCTCGTGCACAGGGTTCTCGTGCACATCGTTCTCATGCACAGCAACTTCGTTGTCGTCGTCCTCATCGTCGCGGCTGTTGTCCACATCATCCAGAACCGTCTGAATTTGGCCACCTGTAAAATGACAAACATAATAATAATAATGACAATGCTAATATATATAATGTAGGTATATATTGAATATATACCTTCTGTCAGCTGGGAGTGAAATTCGATATCCTTGAACAGTTGATCGATTAGATCCAATACGCGTTCTATAAAATTTGCGATACTCATTCCATCGGCTTACTGCTTCCAAAGTCTAATCAACCTCCTGCTCGACATTACACAGCGATTTTTTGGCGTTCTCGTAATACGCTCTTGACATTGGCGCCTAAGATAGTCGTAGTGAGCATTGCTCATTCTCGTTATGATAACGCCTATATATGAAAATTTTGTTTTAGTATAAATTTAATAAACAAATCATAAGGATAATGATATACATTTTACCTTGCAAGTTCCACATTGTGCCAATACCGTGCATCTTATGATTCATAATGTAGTGATAGAGTTGTCCCATCCGAGTGATGTGGATCAAGTTATCTTACCATAGACAGATTTGCATCATCTTCCAACCAGTTGTCTCTGACGTATGATACTGCAGCATTAGCCAACTGCACAGTATCATTTGGGCACTGCTTGATAATAAAATTGAAGGCATCTCGAATATTTGCTTGAGGCAACAGAGGCAGCGCCATCAATCCATTTATTAGTTGGAGTAGAGAGGCCCCGTTCCTGTTGATGTTTTGTACGTTAATCTCTTTGTAGAGTTCTTCAATTTTCTGTGAAAAATGAAAATTTTTAATTTTAATAATTATTAAATATTTCAATATTATATTTGAAAATTGTGAATATTTGTTGAAATTGTGTAAATTACAACTAATACAACTAATGGCACCTCACCTGCGCATAGCTCAAAATATCTATGGCATAAACGCAACCTGGGAAAACAGTTGTTGCAGCTGTTTTTATAGTGTCACTGATTGGTCCGACACAAGTTTGTGGATCAATTCTCGTATGTTGTTTGACGATGTTAAAAGCGTTTTCACATTGTTCACGTCCATATCGCTCGAAGCATATCCAGGCCAGCGGATATACCTGGAAATTAAATATATTAGTACAAAAAAAATACAAATGAAACAAAATAAGAAACAACAAAACAAAATTAACAAAGAAAAATAAAAAGTATGATACTCCAAAACAAACAGAAATGAAATTGTTCAACTATTTTTGTTGACACTCACGTAATCTTCTTTAACAACCAAAACGATTACAACTTTTTCCAGGTTTGCTGGTGCTGGTGTTACGTAAGCGTCGTCGAGCAATATTTCAGACGTTGACTCGAATTTTTTCGCAAAATCCGGGGCAATAAAAACCGCTCACGTTCTTGTGACAGTCAATCCTATGACCATTTCTCCAAGCGGGTTCTGGAGCGTCGGCTGCTACTCTTGTCGGAGAATTAATCCGACAAACTCCCTTAGGCTGTCATATGCTGGCAGGGAAGCATAATTTCGGTGGCAATAAATAAAATTTCTTTTCTTCTCGAAAGTTTTGATGTCAGCCAGTTCGTCGTACCTGTGGAAATAACATTTTGTTTAAAAAATTGTAACACGAGATATTTTTATAATGCTAATGAAAAAAAGCAACAATAATGGGAAATTTTACATAAAATTGCGGACTCAGATTTATAGACAAATAATAGGAGGAAATGAAAAAAGACAAATAAAATACCAGGGGAAAAACATTTGTAGGTTAGTTTGATAAATAACGTTGAATTAAATGCGTAAAGTTTTAGGTTAAGTCATTTCTTTACTTGCTTCGTTTTTTTATTTGTAGAGTGTCACGTACACCCGGCACTTGGCAAATTTTCTGGTAGACACACGTGTCGATGAATCGGCTGTTCTCAACTCAGCGCTCGTGGCAGGAAAGTGACCTAGCTTAACATTGGCGCCACCAAAATTCATACTGTCGTCATCACCACTTATATAGAAACAAATTTGATAGTACAATTTGCAACCAACCACAAAGTAACAAATACAATTTTATTATATAGATAAAATAAATAAACAATTCCAAATTAGAGAAAAATAAAAACCAATAATGAATAATTAACGGCATTTATTATTTTTTTTCATAATAATACAAAAATAAAAATTTTATTTTTATGATTTCAATACTTATGATATGATAAACTTTAATATTTATCAATAAATAACTTAAACATGACTTACATGATTATAAGATTTCTATAAAGCTGTCTGGCTGTGATCGTGTAATTCGCGTGTTGACAAGCGTTTCGCAATTCTAAATTAAAAATCGCTGAAATACGCGCCAACGGATTTGGGTTGTGTGTATGTCCTCGTTCGTTGATAAGCTCACCATTGACGAAATCAGCACTTCCCCAGCACACACTTTTCTTACATTTCATACGACTGTAAATAAAAAAGTTTATAAACTCTATAAATGGCTACGAAATATAATGCAAAACCACATTTTTGACTAAATTGTAAACAAAATACAATAACCAATTTTTCAGTGAGTGAACGAGACAATTTAATGATCGGATTTCTTTTATTTCAATTAGAAAAAACAAATTGTTTTTTGAATGAGAAAAAAAACAATACAAAAATAAACAAAAATTCTACTTACATGCCAGCGTTGATATTTCTGCAACGATAGTTTATATAATATTCGAATCCTTGGTCGGAGATCCTCTCCAATCTCGAAAGTACCGGCATTTTGCAACTGTTTTGTTTTCTTGAATGATGTTGAAATTTCAGACAATGAATTTTAAAGAACGCGACCCGACAAGAAAAAACTTGCAGTTGACACTGCAAATGTATCTCAAAGAATGATGAAGTGATGATTGCAGCGCTTGTATTTATAGTAAATACAAACTTTTCACGTGTCAACAATAGAGGGCGATAAAATTACTAACCAATTTTACCAGGCAATTTTTTTTTGATTTCTTTCAAAAAAAGTGGAAAAACTTTTTGTAAAAGCAATCGTAAAAAAACATATATTTCATGGTTTCAAACTATATATATATATATATATATATACAGGGTGTCCAAAAAGAATGGAAACGCTCAAATTTGAGCGAAATTTTATAAAAAAATGACAAAACCAAAAAACACGTATCAAATATTTTTTGAAGCTTTATCGATTGACACCATTTTCAACCCTTCAAATCCCCACCCCCGGGGGCGTGAGCAGCTTTGGAATCTTAAATGGGGTCCTCCATTTTTTATTGCAGATTCAGATTCTACGCCTCAAAATACAAAAGTTTTGTATGAACCATTTTGCCCGATTTATGATAATCGTCCCTGTAATCGTAAAAATTACATTTTCTCTAATGTCTGCAGAAACTGGTGAAAATTTCCAGAATTTCATGAGAAAATGACAAAACCAAAAAACACGTATCAAATATTTTTTGAAGCTTTATCGATATAATTGACATCATTTTCAACCCTCCACCTCCCCAACCCCGGGGGCGGGGGCAGCTTTAGAATCTTAAATGGGGACCCCTATTTTTTATTGCAGATTCAGATTTTCCCGACACAAACACAAATAAAAACATCAAAAATGACCTCACACCCCCATTCCCGCGAGCGGAGATTTGACTCTTATCGGGGTGCTTGATTAAGGTGAGTTTCCTTGCCTCCCACCATCGGGGTGCTTGATTAAGGTGAGTCCCCCTGCCTCTCACCATCGGGGTGCTTGATTAAAGTGAGTCCCCCTGCCTCTCACCATCGGGGTGCTTGATTGAGGTGAGTCCCCTTGCCTCTTACCATCGGGGTGCTTGATTGAGGTGAGTCCCCTTGCCTCTCACCATCGGGTGCTTGATTGAGGTGAGTGAGGGGTCAGTGAGGGTGTCAAGGTGAGTGAGTTGAGGGTGTCAATTGATAAAGCTTTAATAGTATATTATGCACCAAGGGCGCATGCGGAGCATGCGCACGAGGTCAATACAGCGTTTTTTGTACCAAGGGAGCGGGAGTTTTCAGCTGTTT
>JAPYZS010002031.1:0-10802 GCA_030522925.1 Trissolcus japonicus
AAATATTACAAACACTGGTTGCTGTTAGTTAAGGCAATTTATTTGCTTCTTCAGCAAAGTATTCCAAATTCAGACCTTGATGAAGCCGAGCGATTACTTCAAAGATTTGTTAATGAAACTGAAACATTATACGGGGATTGTTATTTGCGTTACAATGCCCACAACTTATTACATTTAGTTCTGTGCGTGCGTCGATGGGGGCCATTAAAAGACGTTTCGACATTTGAATTTGAAAGTAAAAATGGTTTTCTTTCTCGTATAATTCATGGCTCAAAACACATTGGTCAAGAAATGGTCAACATATTACTAGTTATTCAAGGCGCGGAAATCTTACGCGGTAAAGTACCACAAAATCATAACGTCGTTACGAAAAACAAAACCTGCGAACTTTTAGGTAAAAAAATAATGTATAAACCTAATGAACAAGTTATAAAGACAGAAGTTATAAATGAAAGATTTCTTGACTTGAAAAATGTAGAAATTCATGACAGAGCACGTATGTTTGGCGAAATTTATACTTCCGAAATTTACAAAGAAACTAAGACGAATACATTTAATGTTCATGTATATTTACAGAATGGAAACGATTTTTATGCAATCATTCGCTATTTTCTCAAAAATGGCGATCAGAAGTACGTTTTGTTCAAAAAGTTGCGCGTTGATAATTCGTTGAAATTCAAACTCAAACAACGTAACAGAACAATTGATCATATTCTGCCGATTTTCGATACAAATGAAATATCTTTTATTGATTTAAGTTCGGTTCGAAAATTTGAAAAATGTGTTAAAATGTTTAATTTCATTGGAAACAAGCCAAATTATGACAAAAAAAGTGTATTAAACGATGTAAAAATTACAAAAACGAATTATTAGAAGTTAAAAAATAAATTTAAAAAAAAATATTTTTTTTTTTTATTCACTTTATTAAGTTTTATCAAATTTAATAAAATTATACTGCATCAGATTCAAATTTGTCTGTTCAGATTTGACCTTGTCTGATTCAAGAAAATTCACTTGCATTAAATTTGATAAAAATGAATTTGACTAGATATACATTTATCAGGTTTTATTAAACCATGCAAAATTTAACAATTATTATTTTCCTTGAATCGAATTGTTTTAGATCTACATTTGCCAAGTTTTGCCCAATTTTATTTAATTAGATAAAATCAGACAAGATTAAGCAAAATTTTATAGAAGCATGATCATTTTTCATTACAAAATTTGGTATGATCATGTCAAACTTTACATAAACCTACAAAATTGTATACAATCAGACATGTTCAGACAAACAATTTTTTTCCCGAGAAATAAATATCATAACTGACATCCTTACTGTAATATATAAATTTAAAAATTTGATTGTCTGTTCATTTTTCTGAAAAATAATTTTGAAAAGTTTCTTGATATTTTTCATAAAAAAACTTTCAAAATTTCAATATTGAGGTGTCGTAAAACTGGGAGTTACTGACATTACAGATTTGTTCTAGTTAAATTAACCATCAAATTGTGAATCAATTCTACAAGAAGAGCGCGATTGTTTCACTTTTTTACACCTTCTCAAACAAAAAAATTACATTTTTTTACATATTTGTCGTTAAATAATGATTTGTAGTTTCTCAGATGGTTAATCGTAAAAATCATTGTATGTCAACATCTTGCAACAAAAAATATTACAAAATGTTCTAAAAATTCTTCCATCACTGTAGAATCGCGCTCTTCTCATTTTTTTTAAACAAAACTTTTTTTCATAAATAATGTCCCTAACTCCGTGACAGCAGGACATCACCTTAAGAAAAACGTCGATTCGTCAGTAAAATTTTATGATATTTACCAAGTAGTTTTTTCAAATCTTTGTCAGTGACATACTGTTTTTGCGGGTCCTTTTGCTTTTGGCTCGACAAAACTAATCTTTTTCGCTCTTCTTTTGACCAATATGCACTAATCAACGAGTTGATCCGTTTACGCATCGTCGGAGCTCTTGTAACCAATGTGTATTGGTTCATCGTCAATTCTAATCCACAAATTTCTACCTGAACATGAAATTAGTTTCATATAATACAAAAATATTATTTGTTTTTCATAATGACAAAATGGATTACATATTTGTCTTCGTCCTCCTTGCTTTCGCCTTGTTTGGAAAAAGATATGATTGACTGACAAGGCGGAGTATGAATCACTTTCGCATTTGTAATCTTCCGGGACTCATGAATATTTTCTTTAATCTCTTCCATTTTCTCGATCAACAGATACCTCTCTTGTAAGTTATCTCAGTAACGATATCATCAGGGCTTCTCTCGCTCAATCGTCTTAGTTTATTTTCTGCGTTTCGTAATTTTTCTTTGTCTGCTTTCCACAAATTCGTGATTTTTGTGATTTCTTCGTTTTTCATCGAAATTTCGTTTTTGATCGTTGCAATCTCGGTTCTTAGTGACTCATTTTCTTGCTTATATTTCATGACATCCGATGAACAGGAAATCTTTATTATGAAAAAAGTTATATATGCCTTTATATATTGGTCTCAATCAGTGTAAAATAAAGTTTTGCATTTTTTTTCGTTCAGTATAAAAAATTTTGCAATCCCTATATACATTCGGCACAACAATTAGCGGGCTTTTTGAAAAAGAACAGGCTTCATAACTTTGACAAATAAAATGACAAATTAAATCTCGGAGCTTGAAATCTTTAAAAAAGCACTCGATAAATGTATGATAAAATTTTTAGGGTGCCAGCTAATTGTTTTGCCCTATATACAAAATTAATCTACGTATTTTTTTATTCTAATGTGCTTAATATTTGAATTTCCATTTAGTGAAATAATATAATATACTGAACAAAATAAGTTAAAGGATACTTTTCTATGTATTTAAATAATCTAATGTCCCTTAACTTTATGTGCGTAGTATATAATACGATTGAAAGCGTGAATTGTTCGTATAGAAGCTACAGTTTTCTATATAATTGCCATCGGAAGGAAATATTCAGTTCCCTGAGTGAGAAAAAGATGTTTTTTGCACTAGTAAGTAAATTATATTTTTTTTTCAATTGAAACCACTGCTAAAAAATATGATACTTTGTTTGGTGTTGCTTCCAAAAGATCATCTATCCCCTCTGAAAATGAACGCTTTTCAGTATGAACCGAACTCTTCGTATACTTGGCAACTTTCTGTTGTTTCTAAAATAAAGTACAATTATATATTTTCTCGAAGGTAAGTTCTGTATTCTGTGCCGGTATGGAAAAGATACTTTTCCACACTAACACTAGTGCTAGAGAATACAATACTTTTGATTGTGGTGTTTTGAACAAATCATCATCCCTGATTTGCAATGTGCTGCATGTATTAACATTCTTCAGAGTCATGTCAAGAGGAATTTGGTTCTAAATTGAAATAAACATTATTCAGAACGAAGAATGAAGTTTTCATAATAATTCGGTACTATTTGCAATTTTTTTAACTTTAAGCACTTATATATCAATATCCTATATAAAACAATAACCTAATTTAATGTGAAATTAAAGGCAAGGAATGTTTAAATTTTTTGTTCAATAAAAAGTTGACTAAAACATTAGAAACTCGATAAAAACCTAAAATGATTCTTGGGTATCAAGCAAGAATCCGATGTTTCTCGGTCGATTATCAGTGTTCGTCGATGTTGGTGTCACCAAATTTGTTATGAACGGTTGCGATTGCTCAGTTAAACCTACATTATTAGCATCCTGAATATTCAATTAATTGCAATATAATGACATCTTTATTATTTTTTTAATAATATCAATTATTTATAACAAACCGTGTTTGAATTTGGAACCGATGGCTGTTTTCAACAACAGGAGAATTGAGATTTTCTTCGTAGAAATACTTATTTGCTTTCTTATTAACAGCGTCTTTAATGTGCTTGGGTTTAGCCTACAAAATTTTGTAATTTTTATAAAAATCTCTTTTTTGTCACGCAATCACGCAAAGTATACTTTACGCCCTGTGTAACAGCATCGGCACAAGACGATTAGGGCCACAGGACGTATTAGCTTGGCCGAACTCCTGCTCTTGACGAGTGTATCTGAGGCCTTCGGCTTTCCCTAACGCTCGAGCACCTCGACTCGATGGTCGGCCTTGCGAAAGCCGTCCGCAACCTTGATAAGAAAATGACTATTTTTATATTTTACTTGTTTTATCGCTTTTCATTTTCCATTTTTTGTTCAGTTTTTTTGGAAATTACATCAGCACGAACGTGTGGTGTGAAAATGTATTGCGTCGGAATGCGTGACCTTTTCATTGTTCCGGTTTTTATACCTTCAATATTTTTTTCTAGTTCTGTTTTTGAAGCTAAAAAATTTAATGCAATTATTTTGCAATTATACTCGATCTTCACTAAAATTAATATATTGTGCAATAAAAATCAGAAGCTGAGAGAGGCAAAATCAGATAACATTAACAATCAAGAAAATAATCAAACAATCAGAAAATAATACTTAGCAAATTCTAAAAACAATTTATAAATTTAATTTTTATTAAATTATGACAACAAATCAATGAAAAATGTTATTGCCAATTCCGAAAAAAAATATTTATGTAAATGTGTCTGTATCTAAAGATTGCATTATTTAGCCATTATCGTTAGCCAAAAATACTTCCGCCACTTTTTTTATCAAATATTCTCCCGAACCATATAATTTCACAACACAAAACGTGTCTATTTTTGCAGGTTTTCGAATTTCGATTGTTCTGAAAATGGACAGCAAGAAAAGAAACAATGGTTATACTTGTAATAAGAACTTTTGTTATAGGAAAATTGAAAAATTATCATTAAAAAATACTAAATTCATAACGAAAGAAATTTTGTTAAGTTGACGAAAAAATAAATTTAAAAAATGTACTATTTTTTCAAATTAGAATAAGTTTTCACTGGTAAGTAAAAAGCCGCGTCCCAACGCAGTTGCAAACGTTGTGCAGGCTATAATACAATTAAGCTTGGCTGTCAGGTGTGTGGAGCAACAATTAAACGCTTGTCAAGCTTGCCGCTTATGTGATCGGACACAAAAGTCTTTGAAGTATTGAAGAAGCTGAAAGAATCATATATATGCATAGCCTGAATCGTAACTTACTAAAGTTATAGAAAGGTTATTAACGTTGGAAAAAAAGTTGTTGAAAAAATCTAGTGATACTTTGGTCAATTATTTTAGAGGTCCTCGAGCCTCTAAATGTTTAATGATAAGTTTCTTTCATTTTTTCATTTTTATTTAAACAATTTTTTCGTTTACAAACGTCAACTTCAATCAGACTTTATCTGAGCAACTAAAAACGACAATTTTTTTTTCTTGACAACTCACAGTAACCAACTTCATTTTGCTGTCATTATTCAGAGAACTAGAAAAAATACGTTGAGATAGAAGTTAATTTTCAGTAGTCGCACTTTTTCTCCTGATATAAGTTAACTTTAATATATTAATGTGTTTAAAAAATGTATCATTTTTCATTTTATCAAAAACAAATAAGTCATTTACCCAAGAAATAATTATGTAGCAAGTATCAAATCAACTACGCGAATTTGTATGACCCCACTTTATCCTATAAGTGCGGTGACCTTTTTGGCTGATGTGTGATTATAGTGTCGTAATGAAGCACAAGCATTAATATTATAAAAAATATTAAAGGTGTACAGTTGGAATGCACATTATATCAGATTCAGGTATTGTAAATTAAATTAGTAGTTACTGAATTTTTGAAAATGAGTTGAAGTAACTTGACTATTGATGATTGCGTAGTGCACACACCAGGACAAAGTTGAGATGATTTTTTGAGTCTCTTCAAGGCAAATTTAAATTTATGATGAAAACGGCCACAATTCAAGAAATGGTCATAAAAATTTAATCGACTCATACATTAAGAGTGCACAATTTTTGTTTTCAGTTATTTAAATCGTTTTATCACTGCTAAATTTTTTATTAAATGCGATTTATACATAGAAAATTCTCGTTTCATAATTTTTGGCGAAAAATGGCAAGCCAAATTACAAAAAATTTAGCTTTTTCAGATCAAATTAGGCAAGCCAAAAACAATTTTTTTTAGATAGTTAAAGAAGATTTGACGTTAATTTTAATTATAGAACTTTTCAAATAAATTAAGAATTACTTAAACTAACAAATCTCAAAATCCAAATTCTTTTCTAAATACATTTGAGCGTCTATCATATTATCGTTTCAACATTATAGATAAACTAAAATATATCTGACATTTAGACAGATCCTAATATACAACAAACTTTCTGATGCATAATTTTCACTGTATTATTAAGGCGTTAGTACACGGTAGAAAAATGAAAAAACTGTTGATTTGATTATTGAATTATTGAAAGGGTATTTTTTAAAGTCACTTTTATATGCTCAAAATCTAAACTAAAAATAAAGTTGAATTTTGAACCATATTTTCCAGCATATACGCTCGGAAAAAAGTGTAAATCAGAAGCTATAGCAGACGTGCTGTAACTTTAAAGTTGAACGTTTAATTAAGAGCATTTTGCTTCTATTTATAATTTGCTATTTCAAATGTTACTCCAAATTGAAATCTGTGGGTTGAGAACCCGATTAGCTGATCGAGAATAATAGTTGAACTTGAATATGTATTGAAAAATGTCAGATAGGTTATGTCCAGAGATGCACTGTAGTCTTTAACTGCTATCATTGTAATCTCAGATATTCTGAGTCTTGACCAGTTTCGGCGTTGCGATAGGATTTAAATTTGCGATTAGCGATACATAAATTATATGAACATTTACAAAGTATTTTCATTTTCTAAATCGTGATATCTGTATACTTTAAACGAGAACGGATTCATTAAAATAATGTTGTTCTATCGTACAAATAAATCTATTCAACTTGTTAGCGATCGTATTTGAATAATTTAATTAGGACCAAATTTATTTGACGAATATTTTCTGAGATACTGAAAAAATTTTAATGAAGATCAACCTGTGTCCATTTTGGAAAAATGTATTGAAATAATTGAAAAATTGTTCATCTAATTTTTTCATCTAATTCTTTCCAGTTTTTTTCAATAAGTATTTTAAATTTTTCCTAAATTAATTTGTACGCTATGCAAAGCCGTAACTGAACCTACTTGTTTCATTTAAATGTAATATATGTGTAATTTTAGAGTCTCAACTTTAATTTCCAAGTTCAACTTTGATTCTAAAAGAGAGCATACTTGCGTGCAATTGAAATATATATGCTATAATTGTCAACTAAATATTGTACAGTGTACCATCATTTGTTGATGAACAACTTTTGAACAACATAATTTTTCAAAAAACCGTTACTAGAATGTTTTATGCATTTAATAGCAATTTTAACGCATTTTTCAAGTAAACCAGTTCAATAGGACCTCCTTGAATTGAAGAAATCCTGTTTCAAAAATATAAAAAAAATTATCGCTCGAATATATATATCGCTATATATAATGCGCGAAGAAAAATAATCAATTTCATGAGAATTCAAATGTTAACTAACCCTTCAATATACAGGATAATTGAAAATAAACGACCAATAATCATAACGTTCAATAATCAATAATCAAATGATCAATGATCCAAATGATTCAATGATCAGATAGAACAATAATCAAAAAATCAATGCTCGATGATAAACCAACAATCCTTAATAATCAAATGATAATATGATCCAATGATCCAGTAATCAAATGATTCGATGAATCATTTGATTGATTTGATTAATCAATCAGACGAGAATACGGAAATAACCACCAAAGTGATGGTTACGTCCTGCTGTGTCGACTCTAAAGCGCGCGCTCCGCTTCTTAACATGACAGATGTGAACGGACTCTACGGGTGCACGTTCTGCTACCATCCTGGTGACAACACACCTGACAACTCATTACGCCGATTTTTCCCGCTGCGTCTGAGGAAGCGTGTACGAACCGACGAAGAGATGCGACGACACATGAAGCAAGCTTACGACTCAGACACGAGAGTCAAAGGAGTCAAAGGACCATCTGTATTATTACACTTTCCTGGGTTCGATTTGAGGAAGGGGATGTCCGTAGACAGCATGCATAACGTGTACTTGAGAGCAACGCCTCATCACACCGAACTTATATTCAAAGTCAAAGTAAACGAAAGACTGATTGGAAGAAATAAAAATTTGGACATCATTGACAAGCGATTGTTAGCAATAAGGCCTCCTCGCAAAATATCAAGAAAACCCAGAAGTATTCGGACGCAGAAGTCCTGGAAAGCCACCGAGTGGAGAAATTGGCTCTTGTATTATTATCTTCCTTGCCTTGATGGACTTATTCCGAAAGAACATCTCAGGATACTTGCTCTGCTGGTACAAGCAATCTATACCTTGAACAAGGATTCAATCTCTCCTGATGACTTACAATTGGCTCGAAAACATTTGAACGACTATGTGACAAAATTCGAAAGGAAATTTGGTGAAGAACAAATGACATAAAACATGCACTTGTTGGATCATTCATGTGACAGTGTTGCGGAAGGTGGTCCTTTGCCTCGCATCTCAGCTGCTCCATACGAATCCTGGAATCACAAAATTATTTAAAAAGTTTCGAATTCTAAAGGCGTTCAGCTCCAAATTTCAGTAAGGTTTCTCTTGACAAAATTCGTTATGAGAGCTCTCATCGAAGTAGATATTGCAACTGACACAAAAAACTTTGTGATTAATTTATTGAAATACCTGTACATAAATCACCAATCAAACTTCTTCAAGAACTGCGGCAATACGTATGTGCATCAAATTACTGACCGTGAAGCAAATGCTTTACGCACTGTAGGCTACCTCAATGTTACTGAAGTCGAAGTATTCAAGAATGCAGAATTGGGACAGAATGCAGATTGGGGCAGAATGCAATTGGGACCATGCAGAATTTGCTGAAATAAAAAAAATCATACAATTTTTTTGTAATGACGTACGAATTCAAGGACTTCTCGTGGAACCGTTTCGGAAGAACGGACCTGCATACAATGCTCTCAATAAGTACAAGATTGAACGATCAAATATACTCAAATTTATTGATGGACGTCAAATCAAAGCGCCTGCATTCTTGATCAGAACCTTGGCGACTGAATCAGTCGTAGCTTTGTCCAACATTTCTGAAAGTGATTAATATAAGTAAGAAAACTTCAATTCTCTTTAAAACCCAATTACAATCATAGAGGAGTTTTTTCATAAATTTTGCATCTGACAATCACACTTAAAACGCCAGTCACTGAAACTATAATCGCAATTTGAAATCGATTGTTACGTTTTGAGATTTCAAATTATCTACGAAAATGAGGATATTCCAATGATATTCAAATAAGTACACAACTCCTGTTTATTTTTTAGAAATTCAACTAAAGTAACAAATTCACACTAATGTCTGTAAGGTAGTCAGCACAGCCATTTTCACATCCTCTTAATGTAAAAAACCCGTTTTTAGTCGTTTCGAACATCTTTATTTTTGAACTTTTCTTTATAGGGTACTCAAAATGCTGTTATTGAATTTCAAAATCTAAAGCTTATCTTATAGCTGCATCACAGTTCTCACTTATTCAAAAGCACATGTGACTGACGATTTGAAACTTAGTTGTCTGAGCGTTTTTTGCTTACGGCATTATATTACTTTAACAGGTTCACTACAACAGTTTTGAAATGTTACACAAATCTGATTATATTCATTTAACTAATTGAAACTAAAAATTTTAATTTTTTCGTCTCTAGATTTACCTGGTGTTACCTTGGAAAATATTAAAAGTACTATATTGCTGCATTCTAATACGAATAAGGCAGTCCATCATCATAATCTAATTAGAATTCACATGGTGAAGTGAAATCATCTGATGCTGAGCTGGCTCTATTATCTTTGAGTAGTAGGTTATATTCATAACTATATTTTCATATTACTGTTGTTTTTACTGATCTGGGTTCTTCTTTTATATCACTAATGGAATAATTTAAGAGGATGCCAAACTCCTTAGTGAACTTCAGTTCAGGTCCTTAAGCTAAAATAACTATTTTGTACACTCCGCATGTACATTGGTAAAGTGTAAAAATTTTCATTTGTTATTGACAGAGAAAAAATTTGAAAGAAACTTGAGAAAAGTTATTTAAATGATCTTATTCTTACAGAAGCTGCCCATGAAAAAGACGTATTTGCCCCTTCTTGTATTCATGTGACCGCACAGTGCCTCTAACAGCAGATGTAGATTAAGCCTAGATTCATTCAAAGTTTAACCGTTTTTAACAGTTATTTTACGGTTTCTATGTAATAACCTTGATTGAACCTTAATTTTAACCGTTGAAGTTAAAAAAAAATTAACAATCGTAATTTAACGTTACAATATGGTTGCGAAAATTTTGCAACCGTTGTGTAACGTTATTAAAAAAAAATAACGTTACATTGTTTCACGAGGGTGGTGAATAGGGTGAACTTTGAGTTGTGTCTAATGGGCTGAGTGATACCGCTCAAATTTGAAATCCTGATTTGATTGAACTTATCGGTGCAACAAACTGAGTGAGATTAATCTGATTTATTGACTTGATACTTTCCGTTTTGCTTGTATATTATTGTTTAGTTACATTTTCGACATTCATCTGATTCGTAGCATGATTTCGTGTATTGATAAATTCTGATAAACGAAAATTGAGGAGTTTTATCTTCATCGAGAAATAAGGAGTTGTATCTCACAAACTAAAGAACCCCGCACAAATCAAAGGGAAATTGGCCCTCAGTCAAATGGTCTGAAATTTTAGTATGTTGTAGAGGAAGTCGAGCTGATCCAAAGTCATC
>JAPYZS010002032.1:0-21560 GCA_030522925.1 Trissolcus japonicus
TTCAAATTCGTGTTCAGCGGCCCCAAAAACCCTATAGTAACAAGTTTCATAAAAAAACTTCATTTTTCTATGAAAAAAACCAGTTTTACTAAGGTGTGCTCTTTTTGGGCATACTATGGGTCAAAGGGTTAATGTCCGTTCGAATAATAATTCTAAAATATTAATTTCGATTCTTGAAATTATATGATTATTCAAGAAATGTAATTTAGGCGGACATAAGCATAATATTTTTTAATATTATGTGCTAATAGGGAATATGTTGACTGGATTCTTAGTAATATCGTCATAGAGTGAAAATGATTTTCTAACTAATGTAATTGATATGTGTTATTTCAGGTGAGCGGTGGTGACTAACGATAGTAGCATGGAATACGGCGATCATAGGTCCTAGACGTAAGTAATTAACATTCATCATATTTTCCGTTTGCTTCTTTCTGAGTATGTCCTTGTGTGTCGATGAGTCTAGTCGTTCTGTCTAACATTCTTCTAATGTCCAATTAACCAACTAGTGTGTAACTTTGTTAGTGAATTTGAGCCTTCTAATTGGATATTGAAAATGCCATTTAAATATTAAATCAACATTTTTCATTTGCAGCAATTGATAAAAACATTGCATACAATAGATCGATTTAAACAACTTCACCGATTTCAACACAATAGTCTCAAAATTTAACTCTTGATTTTTCATTTATTCTGAGAAAAAAGTTATTTTCAATGTAGTTATAACCATTTGAATACAATGAAAATTTATTCATTCCATTCTGTGGCATGTGTTTTTCATGTTCTCAAAATATTATTTTATTTATTCTGATCATTTTACATGTCCCTGGAACATTTAGAGAGGTGATGAAGTCAAACAACTTCCATAGGGCCACCCTAGAATACAACGTTATGCTTTTGAATTTTCTTACTAGTAACACATGAACCCTTAATTTGTTAGATAGGAGAAGCGAGCAATATATTTCTTCCACTATTTCCAATTTCTTCATCAAAATAAAACGAACGAACTTTCTGAAATGGATATGTCTGTAGGCTGGAGGTCCAAAATTTTGTGCACCGAAATCTGTGCGTTACGCTGAGACGGAAAATATGTCTATTGGCATTTGCTATAGGTCGGAGGCATCTTTACCGAAGAGATGGCCGCAGGAAGGATCTCCAAAAGGAGGACTTCTATACGAATTTACTTTAAAGAATATTCAAATAATATGATTTGTTTCATATGAATAATATAATATGATAACAAATAATATGTTTTTTCCATTTTGACATATCCGTGCTTTCATGTACTATTGCCTAGAGAAAGTCATTCAACATTAAATTTTTTTTTTCATATAAAAATTTTAAAGTTAAAGTTTAAAATACGCAACCGGCTAATTGAGAAGCAAGGGGGGGGGGTCGTTTCGGGATTCGTATATACTTCAATCTATATATAAATGACACTTGTGAAAAAAATCAGCAGAATATTCACCGACTGTTTTTAGAGCGAATAGTAAGTCGAAAAATCAACACCTATAATAAAAGAAATCAATATATATCCTATTCCTTTTTACGACTTCTGAATAATAAAATGAAACATTTGGAAAGTTTCTAAATTGATATGTATTAACATTAAAATTTTTACCAACCTGTTTAAATTTTTGAAATAAATGTTTTACTTTTTATATTTTGAAAATGTCGTACATCTAAGTTTGAATTTCACAACAATACATAGTAATATGTTAAAGAAAAATCACAAATTTTATAAAAAATAAAGTCTGGCATTCATTTGAATTTTAAATAGTAAATTATTGAGTACATTTTTCTCCGTGCAGCAATCACAGATAGTGTTTATTGGTCTGAAAGTTCCGTCAACCAGCATCAGACACAGCGAATTTCTTGTGACTGTTCACACACACTAAATCAGGCGAAGGTTGGAAAGATTTAAGGATATTCGCTCGGGTAGTGAAGAGGAAGAGGGAACGCCCTATGCTCGCAATGTATTTGGTAGAAGTGCTCGAAAAAACGAATTGTTTTAAAAAATAGAGAATTTTTTTTCTTTTGACATTCTTCCTCCAACGTTATTTTTCCGCGTTATCGTGGTGGACTAAAATGAGAAACACTGTATATTTTTTAATTTCATGTAAACGTTACATTCTGATAGTTTCGATATTGTAGATTGCATCTAACAGTGAACTTTTAATTTACAAACTGAACAAATGTTAATATTTAAATGATTGTTAGTTCTTTTTGTGTATTTGTAGGCAGTACTGTCAGAAACTTAAATGCCGAAAGTCTTAATAACAAATAATATAGATATTGTTGAAGAAAAAAAATTCATATTATAAGACTTTGATTTTCCAATACTCCCAACGTTTAGGAACAGCAATTCGTGCTTGGAGCAATCACATTAGTTTGTCCTATATTTAAAAGTATTGTGGAGATTTCTTGGTCTTGAAAATTGAAGCGAATTTGACCAATTAAAAAGTGTAATCTGTTTTCAAGTAAGTAACATTCAATTAATAAACAATCGAAAAGAATAGCCAATAATATTTTTCGTTATCTTTACTTGTTTTCTTTATAAATCATTTCATTATAGACTGAGAAATGTCGTGTGATAATTCAAGGGGTTCGGAATTTGAAATTAATGATGACATAACATCGTGTGAAGAAGATATTCTGCAGTCCAAATACAAGAGGAAAATTCACAAGCACTGCCAAATTATAAATGATGGTGCACATTTTGAGTGCAATTATTGGTCTAAAAATATTCAAGGAAATCGAGCAACACTTCGACGATGAGGAACAGGCACAGCCTATGGATCCATATAGTGACAGGTATGAAGAAATAACACAAGTGATAAAGAATGCATTGATTCACAATTTGAAACCGTGGAATAAGGTTACTCAAGATTTCGTTGACATGATCACCAACGCTATCTGGACCTGAAGCAAGGAATAGTACATTTCAATTCTAGGCAGGAAAGTAAAACTTTTCTTGCGCTACGAGAAGTCTCACTTTGACAGGCAGTAAGTCTACTTTTCGTGGCAGGCTGACCCTCACTTTGTCGTAATTTGAAAAGCCGAAAAAAACCGCGAAGAGTGGACATTTCGGTATGGGTCTTGGGAAAATATAGTTACGCCATACAGTGCTTGGCGTGAAACTGAAACTTTCACGCCTAGCATTGAAATGTACTATTTCAATGCTAGGAAAAAGTTAATTTTCTCAACGAGAAAATGTTTTTGAATACATTCTCTTCGACATAGCTTAGTGGTTTTTTGATTCGTTCATTTAATGCCCGAATGTCTTATAAGATCCCATGTAGAAATTTACGTCTGGTCCAATTTTGAACCAACGTTGTGAATGTTAAGTCAACTATGGCTGCCAATCTTCAGTTCAGAGAATGTAAATTTCTGGGACGATATTGGCGTCGAAACGACAACGAAACAAACGAACGAAAAAAATAAAACTCAAAAACAAAAACCTGTACAAAAAAATGATATAAAATAAACTCGTGTCGATTATAAAATCTTCCTTTGCAACGTTCTTTTCTTTCCCCTTTGTTATTTTTAATTCGTCAAAATCCAAAGGGAGGGGGTAGGAAGTGAGTTCTAATCTGACTTCCGGCAGATTTAGTATAAATAAGCGGCAAAAATTTATTACAAATAGTGCAAAATTCGTTGTTGTTGTTGAGTCTCTAAATCTACAAGTTCCTAAAGCCGGAGGATCGTCTTTCAAAATACAGTTAAGTTTCATTTTCTTGAATCACGAAAAATTTATTAGTTTATGAGTTTGAGAAAATTATAAAATAGATTGCATCATACACTCCGCAAAACAATTAACGATCCTCACCCCTAAAATTTTGCTTTTTTTCAATTGTCATAACTTTGACCCATTCCATTAAAAAAAATGTATTTTACACCAAATTGAAGCTTGGAACCTTAGCTTTGACATTCTTTGTTGAACAAAATTTTAACATCGCAACAGATCGCGCTGCTGTCCAATGTTTCGATGAAAAAAATTTTGCAAACTTTGAATGCGGAAATGTAAAATTCAGGATCTCCAGATGATTTATGAAGAAAAAAAACATCATAAAGATTAAAACTTTTGAAAGTTATAGATATTTTAAAAAAAGTAAATTTTTTCTGTATTTTGCCTATAACATTGAATAGATTCATGAAAATTGATTAATTTTATTATTAAATTAAAGCTTAGATCATCAGCTTTTCGAATTTTTTGCTGGTAATTTTTTTTGTCATACAAATGAAAAAATTACGCAGAAGTAAAAATAGGCATTTTTAGGTGGATCGATAATTGTTTTGCGGAATGTATTTTTGAACTTTAAATGTAACGTTCACACTGCAAAACGTAGTGTTTCATTTTAAAACGTTTCGTACCCACTTTTAAAACGTTTCTTAGCGTTTTCTGTCTACACTATACTATAAAACGTTTTTTGACGTTTTATATTCTTAATTTGAAACATCAAAAGACGTTTCATTTTGAAGTGTTTCATCTAAGATTTTCAGATTTCAATTTAAATTTTTTTGCGTGTAGGTAAAATTGTCGTACAATAAGGTGAACGTACCCTCTACCGTGAGTGTAAGAATATTTGAGTTTTTTAAATGAACGCCACATTGCATTATCGAAAATTATGAACAAATAAAAATACAACTTGGTAGATATTTTAATTGGTAACAAATCTATCACGCTCGATTTTTAAACAATAACTTACAAAAATAATAATAAATAATATGTAAAAAAGAACACAGTGTTCCAATTACCGTGATTTTTTGACTCGTTGTACTAATTACCGTGGCTCAAATGTTTATCGTGACATTTTTCGACATTATTTTATAGGTTACGATTCAAATATCGTCTGTTATTTTGGTTTTCATATATATGAACCCATTTTAGTTATACTTATACTATTACTATTATTGGTATATTTTTTTATTAGTTCATCGTTTATGATTATAATTATTATGCAGGTTTATTTTACACTCGTATTCCTTAGCTTTAGTGATAAGAAATCGGTTTTTGTCAGGCAACCGATTAGTGGTCCAAACTTTGATCAATACATTTTTAAAAATCAGGAGAAAATTTGTAATTCATGGAAATTAGTTTTTTTTAAACACTACACTCTAGGACCGAAACAGGTTAGAGGATCGCTGAGCACGCAATAAAACAACAATAGTCCTGCACCTGCGCATTAATTAATTTTTTAAACACTGTCAAACGTTTTCAAAAAGGTGTTTTATCTTTAGTTTCCGTTTTCGCCAATATGTGTTAATTGTTTTATAAACGTTTCAAACGTAGAAAAGCGTTTCATTCTGAAACGCTTTTCTACGTTTCATTCTGAAACGCTTTAGACGTTTTAAAAATAATGTTTTAAAATATAAAACTCTTTCGAACGTTTACGTTTACGCATCTCATACTTAATTGATTGAATTGTGACGAAGACAGACTGAACTTTTGCTGGTGATCCAATGACTATGATTGATGGCTGCATAGTAAGATTTGGATCGACTGGTTCTAACTCTATTAAATTCTGAAAATGATGAAATAACAACCAAACAACAGTTGATAATTAATAACATTTTTATGTTGTTAGTGTAAGATTTACGGTTTTCCGAATAATGAAGGACTGAACTACTTCTGCTTTCGATGGCTTTTTAAGTCCTTTTCCCAAGTTCACAGGGTTAAAAAGGTAAGGCAGTAGAAACTACGCTAATGTTGCAGGATCAACATCTATAATCATGAAAAATAATCCTAAGTTTGTATTAAGTTCCATTCGTTTATTATGAGTAAATGAGTTTGTCAAATATTGATTATAATTTACTATTTTCTAAACGTGTGTATTCAAGGCAGAACTTTTTATTTTTAGCCACTTTCAAAACACGGTTAGCTAATTGTGACCAAGTTACGTTGAAGGAATCTGAGCATTCGTTGTGAGCAATCGTGAAATCCAACTGCATCTAAAAACAAATG
The DNA here is from genome assembly GCA_030522925.1 of Trissolcus japonicus. Lineage (NCBI taxonomy): Eukaryota > Metazoa > Arthropoda > Insecta > Hymenoptera > Scelionidae > Trissolcus > Trissolcus japonicus. Next base: position 5,966 of record JAPYZS010002032.1, read on the forward strand.
ATTATTAATTATATTTATATAAATATAAATATTAAGTACTATTGAAATAATTTTCTTACCAACACCATTCCAGCATCCGTTGTTAGTATAGGATACTCGTGGAAGTATTCCAAAATACTTCCCTTTCTATCTCTAATCAAGTAAGTTTCTTCTCATAAACGCAAAAGGTTTTCATCCTCTGAATTTTCATCCTCCTTGAATTTCAATTGCTCTAATTTTTCAGTATCAGAAACTAAGCTTGAGATCTCAGTAGTGCTCACACTTAGTGCAGAACTAACTGCAAGGTCAGATTTCTTCTTACGTTTTGAGTTGCCTACTTTGTAATACAATTTCCTAGCTGGTTTCTTTGTAGCAGGATCATACCTGTAGTAAATTGGAGTTTCTTCAAAAGGAAATACACTTTTTATTTCAGCACTCCATTTTGAAACAAATTATATTGTTTTAATATGAGGGTGTTTATCTGTTAAGTGTTCGAATTTTTCATTGTGTTTATTAGTTGCTTTTGACGTTTTGCCAATAACAGTTCGGAAATTTTTTTGACCAAATCGTTTCTATCAGAATCGGTGAATTTCTGCAGCTTCAAAAGAGTCTGGCCGGTATATGAAGCTTCAAATAAAATTCGCAATTCCTGGTTTACAAATCCTACTGATTTTTCCGTTTCAGCATATGAAGAATGGGCAACGACGGTGACATCAGTTTTTTCGTCAGTATGATTAAGTTGATTCGTTGCCTCTTGCTCTTCAGTAGGACCCACAATGGAGACGATTTCAACAATCTCAACTGGAGTTTCTTCGTTAATCAAGTTTGTTTTTTCAGTTTTTTCTGACTTAGTTTTGTCACCAATTTTGTCTCTATTTGAATTGAAGACAAAACGGTCACCAATTGAAGGAATTAGATGTGCTACATATGTCTCTGGTAAAACCAAGAGTATTTCCCTGGTAATACGATTATCTGTTCGTAAATCGTAAAAAAGTCAGAATATACAATATTACATAACTCATCAACTTTTCATAAACATATCTAAAAATCATTCAGTTTAGTCATTCATTCCATAAATTGTGTAGTTACCAGCAAAAACTTGAGTGTAAGTTTGTAAACCAGATTCTTTAAAGAATTGGCGCACAAAATTATCAGCCATGATTGCTGATGGCCAGCAATTTTTTATACCTTTTGTATAACTAGATACATTTCAATAGCTATATGATTTTTAAATATTATTTTATATCAAAATTTATAAACAATCAAGCTGTTTTAATATCACATGTACTCACTTCACAGTGGAAATTCATAAACTCGCGGATTCACAACTATTTTTCGTTTGTATTTCAGCTATAAAATTGTTACAAGATAACATGTGTCGGGAACTGAAAATATCAGTTGTTTTAACAACTAATGTCAGTTGGTTTAACTGCTAATGTCAGTTGTTCAAACTGAAAAATGACAGTTGTGCGCATTCTAATTGATTTTTCAGTCAATATACATTTTCAACTAAATTTTCAGTCAAAACAATTGAAATTTGCTGTTATGATAGCTATATGACTGATTTCATCATTCATTTTGACATTGCTAGTTTTTCTCAGTGAGCTCTTGGAGCGTGACATTAACGTACTTTGATCAAATTGAGATAAATTTAACGTAAATTAAAATTTTGATTAAATCAAAATTGAAATCTAAATTGATCGAATTTAAAAAACCAAGACTTTTGTTTACAAAAAATTTTGAGTACTAATTGAATATAAAAAATTACTTTTAAAGACGAATCAAACAAAATAACTTTGTTGCCGACCAATCTCTGAGGTAGCACCATTTTCAAGCACATTTTGGGATAGCACCTTTTGCGAATTTAATTTGAAATGGCACTTTCTTCAAGCGTATTTTGAGATAGCACCTTCTTCAAGTTTCATTTGAAATAGCACCTTTTTCACATTCGAATTTGAAATGGCACCTTCTTCGTCAGACCCATCGATTTGTTGAATACATACAAAAAGGTGAAATTACACATACAGACAATTTTTGTTTATTGTCCATATTGCAGTATTTTTAGTTTTTATAATTTTCATTATTCGCTTTTGATAAGGAAAAATTGATATTAATGAAAGTACATGGAATTTTACGTAAAGAATGATGAGCTTCAATTTTTGAGCTTCTTTTAGAGCAATTTTAATGAAAATTATAGATACTAAAAACTATCCGTCAAATCCGTTCGTTCAGGGTTTAATAGGTTAAAATAAATATGATGAATAACTGTTATTACCGTTATTCATTCATATGAGGATGATTTATGTACCGAAAATGCCAAGAAGTAACCGTGTTGGTTATGATTCGTGTCTGACACGAGCGCTACCTGAAGATCAATTAATAATTTTTTTCACCAATTTTTTAATTTAAGCGCCGGTCAAATCAGTTGACCGACAATGGACAATTTGCCCCCGCGCGAACGAAGTTGCTAAGACCATGTCCCAGGTCTGATCTCCGAACCCCCTTGTCGCCCTCGAGCGAAATTGTCCGGGTTGTTGACGTGTCTCGTGCCTAAGATTTTCCGATTTTTTTTGCCGTCAAAACCGCTTGCCGTGGACTGCCGCTACTTTCATGGAATCGATCGCCAGCCTGTATCAACTTCGCTTCGTCACCAGCCCTAAGGAATCCTTAGGAACCCCTAAGGAACATAGCAGAGTGGCTGAATGCTTGAGTTCCCTGTGTTGTGATGGACGCGTGCACCTAAATCGGCGAAAGATAACAGCCGGCGCGAGAACGTCATTCATGTAAATCCGACTGACTTGATCTTAACATTCAATCGCATTGCGAGTCTGAAAATAAATAGCGTGAAATCCGTGGTGTCTGACCATCAACACGTGACAGTAAAAAATAATTTTTTTTTAAAGAGTCACCCTTTATATAAAGATGGCGCTTGAAAGTTTTCGTGTTTCTATGAGTGTGAGGGATGTATTTATTTTTTCCAGAGGCATGTTCTGAAATAAAAAGCTTTAATTTGATTTTTTTATAGCCTGTTACAGTGGACAATTCAGAATAAGATACTAATTTCCATTGATATTATATTCAAATAATTTGATATCAAAAAAAGTATAGATTAATCGACAAGATCATTATCTCATGTTTATAATATATTTAAATGATTTATTCATTATGATAATTCTAGAAACTACATTGCTATATGCCATTTATTCATGTTGTCATTTTCCATTTGTTCAGTTTTGTATTCCTTTTCGCGTATTTATGTTCATCTCTAGATTTTCAGTGCAAATAACATTTTAAGAAAGGGATTTTAAAATTATTTTCTACAAAACAGAAAGATTCTGTTCGAAAAAACTTAATCGTAAGTGTGTGGAGAAAGAAAATAAGAGAGTTAATTTGATATGATTGCAGATGTACATTTTACCATGAACTGTAGTAAATGAAATCCTTGTGTAGATACGTGCTCATGTGTCCAATTCTCTTATGTAAGAGAAACAGCAGCAGAATCTATTGACGCGACACCGAACTGAGAAGGGAAAGAGATTCGAGTGATTTACCGCAAATTGGCTGGTCTCCTGGTTTGTCTGAGACCGCATTAGGCATTGGGGAATAGCGCACGTGACGCAAAATCACGAGTGCCATAGAGCACGCCAACATCAAATGAAAAATTAACTTTCAAATACTTATGCACATTTTAAAAAATTTGATTCTATTGCAACATCTTTTTTCAGCCTTTATTGTGCTTTATACATGTTATCTCCATCTTGCGATTCGTTTCATATGTTTTTATGAATTAAATCTTTTTGAAACCATAATATTTAAAACAAATTCACTCACAGAAAAAACCATTTGAGTCAAGCATTTTAACATCTTGAAATTTTTCCAAGACAGTAAAGTCTAATGGCAAGACGATAAAAATTTTGAGTCAAGAACGTTAAAATTTTGAACTTTAAAATTTTGAGTCGAGAAGTTAGAGTTTGAAATGGAAATTCATTCCTGTTCGTCGCAAAATAAGAAATGGAAGACAATCATTGCGAATATCTTGACGGGTATTTTTATGTACTCATTTATTTTTAATTCTTTTTATGTTTTTCTATCAATACATAAAAATATGATTAGACAGATATTCAAAAAAATCATATTTGTATAATTCAATGTTGTTATAATTTAATTTCTACATGTAAAATAAATTTTTACTTATTTATATGTCATTAGTAAAAGGTTTTTGGCAAGTTAAAACGAGTGACAATGAATAAACATCTTTTCTGCAGTGACATCGTTGCTGTGTTTACAGATTTTGACGAATTTTGACGAATATTGCTGTAAACATAGGAATTTTTTTATTTTGAATCAACATTTTTCAACATTTGTTTAAAATAATGTTGGTTTTTTCAGAAATTGTAATAAAAAATTGTTTATTTATTAATCAACAATGTAAAATATTTGGGAGAGGCTTGCCCCCTTATTATGATTATTCCACAATGTTGTTTTAGACGCACAATTTAATGTTACGTTATATCATGACATGTGATTTACTAATGTGTGATATTAAGACGCGTGATATTCGCACGCGTGATATTAAAAGGGTATGATATTCGAAAATGTGATATAGATGTAGGGACCCAGTCGATATATTAATCAAAATTTGAATAATATAGTATTGACATTATTAACATAAGGAGACCAGGGCGAAGTCATTATGATTTTTTTGAGCAAAAATTTCTCTATTTAGTCTATAAACATACACTATTCCAAATAAAAAAGGCAACACTTCCCATAAGAATTACATATAAAGTGTTGCGTTTTTTATTTGGGCCAGTAAACACTCCGCAAAACAATTATCGATCCACCTAAAAATGCCTATTTTTACTTCTGCGTAATTTTGTCATTTGTATGACAAAAAAAATTACCAGCATAAAATTTAATTATTTTTCATGAATCTATTCAATGTTATAGGCAAAATACTGAAAAAAGTCACTTTTTTATGAAAATATCTATAACTTTCAAATGTTTTAATCTTTATAATGTTTTTTTTCTTCGTAAATCATCAGGAGATCCTGAATTTCACATTTCCGTGGTAAGAGACACGTGTGTACAGGATATTGTTGTTATTATAGTGATTCAAAGTCTGCAAAATTTTTTTCATCGAAACATTGGACAGCAGCGCGATCTGTTGCGATGTTGAAATTTTGTTTATCAAAGAATGTCAAAGCTAAGGTTCCAAGCTTTAATTTGGTGTAAAAAAAACTTTTTTTTAATAAAATCGGTCAAAGTTATTACAATTTAAAAAAAGCAAAATTTTAGGGGTGTGGATCGTTAATTTTTTTGCGGAGTGTATAAAGAATTCAAATGATATAAATCACAAGTAATTAAGAAATTTTTGAAATTGGAAAATTCTAAGTGAAGTTGATGCCAATCCTTGAAGTTTACTTTCGTTGGAAAAAGGCAAGTTTTCAATGCAAATAATTTTTAAACAAAAATTGTAATTAAAATGCGTTTTAATTTGAGAAAAAATTTTATTAAAAATCATTAAATATACATTTTACGCATAAATATTACCGAAATTTTGCGACACATCAGCTGACATGCTCTAAAGTTAACTGCATGACACTCGGAATATCCACTTCGCATTTTGGACGAAGAAAAACACTTTTTGGCATTTAGGTAAGAGATAAAGGTAACAAAATCTGACTAGTTTTTTAGATACCCTAAGATATTTAGACAGGGCGAGGTGTATAGGAAATTCATTTGATAATCAAAAAAAAAGTAATTTCTAATTATACCTGCAATACATAGTATCAAGTCGTAAGTCAAAGCCCTCGATGAATATTTCGTGTCGGTTACAGATTAGATTAACTCAAAATGCACAAAGTTCTTACCTGGGCCCTTACTAGGTTCCAGTCAGTATTCTTGACCGAACATTGGTACAGTGCGTCACACCTGGCATTTCCCAGGGCCTGACCGGTATCCATTTTCGTTTCTTCAGTTTAACTTTATTAAATAATAATATTTTTCTAATATTATTATATTATAAATTTCTAATATTTCTAATATGATAAAATAATATTCTAATAAAAATAATTATTTTTTAGTTTATTTAATATTTTATGTAACCAAATTCATAATTAATAACACACTCATCTATATTTGTGATACACATCCATCATATGAGTTTTCCAATAAAAAGTATGGACTGGAATATACTTGTAGACCAGTGGGTAAGACAATGTTTTATCACCGCGGAACCCTGGGTCCGAGTCCTCTGACATAAAATCTTGTTTTTTCATTAGAAATCTCAGTTTAAATGGTTTAAAAATCCAAAGTATTTAAATAATGACAAAAATAGTATAAATTAAATAATCAACAATTTATTCATTTATTAATTTTTCAAAATAGCAAATCCCGATTCAAAATAGCGAGCCCTGGTCGGCTCGCTAGCAAACAGGATTCCTGGCTGGGCCCTAAGGGATGCCAAGCTTGGCGCACATACACAGTGCCATCCTAAGATTCCATGCCGAGTCCTTATATGGTCACATGGTTTCCTGGTCAGGCCTAGTTTCAGCCCGATCGAAATTTCTACTTGGGTAAAACAGGTCGTGAAAGTAAAAAATTAACTTTTCTGAATAATTTTCTACTATTTTTATATTTTTGCCACATTTCAAAAAAATTCACATTAAGGACGCTAGGGGCACATATATGTCAAGTTTGAATAAATGTAGACACATCAGAATGGTGTGATCACTCATGTACTCGAACTTCACGAAATTGTTGAATCGTTAAATCTTTACACGATTCACGTAATCGATGTCAAAATGACTTCGCAAAGTCGAAATTTTATCACAGTCGAAAAAAACAAGACTAGAAAACTATTTATCATTAACACTGAGTGGGTAAACTTGAAAAAAGCAAATATAGACCTAATAAACAACACAAAACAAAAAACTTGAGAATAGGAAGGTACAATAGTTCCGTTATAAGCTCAAGGCTCTTTTCGACGTTGTTCCAAACAAAGTTTTGAGTTTGATTACCGATGATGCTGCAAAACGTTTTTTGATTTCGCAGAAAAAAACATTTCAAAAGTACACGATTTGCGATTGAGTCGCGCAAATAAAAATAAACAAGGTTGGTAACATAAAAATTTTTTTCTAATGATTCTTTTAAATTATTTCCAAAAAGTTTGTATCACAATTTTGAACTTAAGATTTGTTTTAATTATTTCAAATATATAATTTTTCTATTCTTTCAGATTTAGATAATCATATGGACTTTGATGAAAATCAAAATATTAATAAAGCTGGAGGAAAAAAATGTTAAACTTCGCAGAACTACACCAAAACATGGATATGTCAAAATAATTTAAATTAATATTATTCAATAATACAAGGGGTCGGCCACTCGAGTTATAACAAGTTATAAAAGAGTTATAAAAGAGTTAGGCATTACGATTGAAAGCAAGAGTTAGAAAGAGTCAATGCTAATATTGTATGACCTTTCGAGTTTTCTTGTATATAAGTATGTCATTGTGAAGTGATATCGATACCTCTTGCATGCCAATTCAAATTATCGTTGATAAACACATGCCAGTTCAGGTTCTTCGTGAAGAGTATGCCAGTTCAAAATTTTTGTGCAACTATGTCAGTTCAAAATTATATCTAAATAACATGCCAGTTCATTTTACAGAGTTACTTTTTCTAATTTCAAAAATCTTATACACCTAATATCATTACTTTTTATTGAAACAAATTCGGAACTTGTCAAAAACAAGACAAGAACCAACATGTGAACATTTTTTCATGAAAAACGAGTAAGATCAACTTTTTGACCCAAAATTTTCTAATTCAAAAACATTTCAAAAACTTTTTTTTCGTCTGAAAATAAAATGAAAATTTGCTTATATCAGTTTTTATTGATGATTCTCATGTGGAACAAATTATTCCAGTTTAATGAAATCTATGAAATCATATAAACAATTTCAAGAGTTTTATACAAATTAAATTGTTAAACACAAATTTAAAAGTTCTTATATCTCAACTATATATCTGAGTTCTTACTACTCAATTGTCACGAAAAAGTAATAAAAATAAATTTTATTTTAAACAAAACAAATCATTTAAACACATTTTTGAACAAAAATAATTTTGAAAACAGTACTTTTTGCATACAATTCACGCATACTCTCAAAGATTTATAATGAAAGCTGATGGCAAAATGGCTCATGCTCTTGAGAAATAAATCGTTCATCATAAATTGTAAATGCCGCGCTATCATATAAAATATCAATTGAAATAGCGATTTAAATTTGGTAAATGAATAAAATTTTTTGTTTCGAACCCAAAAGTTATGAATTTTATAGACGATAAACTGCTGGAATTCAAATTTTAGAGTTAGTATATTAACATTTTTTTATTTTGTTAGAGTATTGATTTTATTTTTAGAGTATTTGTTAGAGTATTTTGTTAGAGTTTTTTCAATTGAAAGTTGATACAAAATCGATTGTAGACTTTTAGATGAACTAGAAAATGTAACTCTGTATAATGAACTGGCATATTATTTGGATATAATTTTGAACTGGCATAGTTTTATCAAAAATTTGAACTGGCATATTCTTTACGAAGAACCTGAACTGGCATGTTTTTCAACGATAATTTGAATTGGCATGTTCTTCGTAAGAGGTGTCGAAATAATGTTTTATATGAAAGTCACTTCATATAAGTTTTTGAGTTTTTGTAGTCACTTTTTGAATATTTCAAAATGTTCACAATACTAATGAGATAGGAAAACATTTTGAAATGTTTAAAAAATGACTACAAAAACGTTTCATTTAGAACATTATTTTTGCTGTGACCGTAGCACCATTTGAAAGACGAATTTTTCCGACCGCTTTCATAAGTAAATATCTAGCTATTGTGATATAGCTGGAAAATATATTTATTTGTGATATAGCTGCGAATAATCAATAAGTGTTTATAATAATCGCAGTTCAAAATTAAACAGATCCCGTAGCGCGTTTTTCTTTAGTATATAAAAAAATTTCGAAGTGTCATATAGCATTAACTATTTCTAACTCTTGCTTCCAATCGTAATGCCTAACTCTTTTCTAACTCTTTTCTAACTCATTGCAACTCATCGCTAACTCTTTCTTACTCATTCGGTGAGTTAGGAGTGGCTGATTCCTTGCAATAATATTAATTATATATTATAAATATGTTAATTATATATTTATAGGAATTATATATTATATACTTTGAAGTCATCATATTTTGAATAATGTTTAAAATAGATTCTTTTGAGAGCTCTTTTTAAAAATTGACGTTTCCTCCTCCCCTCGGGAAGGATACGTCCCAATAAGAAAGGTTGCCCTTTGAAAGGAGGACACCTCCTGGGCAGAGGAATGCCCAGGAGATGCCAATAGGCATATCCCTCCGTTTCCCCCTCCCCGGCATAAAACACAGATTTCGGTGCACAGATTTCAGTGCACAAAATTTTGGAATGACCCGAACTAATAGACATATCCATGTCAAAAATTATCAATCAAAATTTATCACCATTTTGTTTTTGATAGTTGATTTAATTTTCTGTTGAACTTGTGTTAACTTATGACCATGCATCAAGATTATTTTTATTTCAGAGAATCAGATGGAATGTGAGCAAAATTAGAGAATAATTGAATGGAAAAGCGACTTCACGAGTTAAAGTTCAATGAATTGAACTAAATATTGAACTGGGATTTCAAAACCTGCGTCAAGACAATCTAGGAATTATTAGCGGTTTTCTAACTAGAATGGGGAACGAGACTGGCACAAGCAAATGCCACTTTTGAGATCATCACTGAACACTAATACCATTTATCAAAGGATTATCATTTGACACTGCTGCTTTTAACATCGGTGAGTCATTTTATTTAACGCGCGCACAATTTGAATTTTCTTGTACATGTTAAAATTATCTATTAAAAAATAAAAAAGAACTAAAAACTTTTATCCATTTTCTCAGCTTTTCATATATAATTTAGAAAATCACGTGCGCTTTTTTCATATAGATTCCCATTTTTATTTTAACCTATAAAAAATATTCTATTGTTGTATTAGTATATTCCTATTAAAATTTTATCGGGCATTAACATTTGATAATTTTTTACAACAAAATACATATCAACAGATTCTTTGTTATGAGAAGAATCTACTGATATGTTTTTTTGTTGTAAAAAGTTATCAAATGTTCGCTCACAAACTGAACTCGTTTTGAAAGTATGACAAGGCTTGAGCCCTCCCGTTAATATGTCTGTGTGACGTCGTTGTTGAGCCACCTTTGCTTTGGTATATTATTTCGTCATAATTTTGTGATTGATGGTTGTCAATTTTCGTGAAATAAGTCGAAATAAGAATTTTCCCTTCACTTTTTCTTCTACATCTGTTTTTTCCTCCTTCATCTATCTTGCCATCACTGCCTGATAACTCGTCAGGTCGCTCTTGAAGATGTAATTCTTCGCTTTCTGAACTTGAATCGATACTTATTTCCCAGGTTACTGAAATAGAAAATTTATCAGAAATAAAAACTTCATTGTTAATTGACAATAATGCAATTTTTAATTTCGCGATTAACATTGTATTTAATTTTTATTTTCAGCTCGTCTCTGAGTTTACATAGACCTCTTTGATTTTTGATCGCATATCCTGATTTCCTATAGATTATCATCTTTTTTCAAAGTTTTCCGTCCATTTTCTATAAACATCATTCACTTTTTATATTCTTCAAATGATTTCCTATAATTCTCTGTCATTTTTCGTTCCATCTTCCTGGTTATCTTCGTGTCGAAGATAACCCCATCTTCTACTATAGAATAAAGAGATAATGCTTCTTTTTCCATAGAATAGGGAGATAATCCCTCTTGATGCACTCTTATCGAATGACCCACCACTAAAAACATTTAAACATAGTAAAAGCAAATCAAAATAAAAATTTCAGTATCTTTCGAAGCATTGCAAAAACAAATATTCCTGCTGACAAATGGATTCGAACATTTTGCAACGATATTTGATTGTCTCCATCATGATGTGCATGTACAGTTTGGCCTCATCTCAAACCTGTTCTAAAAAATTGCAAGAATCAAAACCGGGTCTTTGAAGTATACATATTCAGAGCAATGAGCCTATTACCCAATATAAAAACGAATTTTTACTTGTTTCAGTATTTTTGTAGAATTTTGGGTCTGGAAGAAACGTCATAGAACGTTACTGTGGTTGGGAACGGTGAAAGTGCCGCTGACGAGGAATGTGATAGAGTGAATGTGTGATAAGAGTCGATGTTTACTTGTGATCGAAAATAAAATCAAATCAGTTGGAAACATTATTCCAAAAAAATTGAAAGCATTCTCTCAGAACAACTCGTTTCATCAAATTTCTTAAAAATAAGCAGTCGTGAAGATTGAGGTTTTCTTATTTATCTTGTGATGCGTGCATAGTTATGAAACAGTCGTGGTAGACTTTGCCGAATCCGAACAGTCGAAATTAGTTAGTCGGAATATAGTAAACAAGATTCGTATGCGATAGCAGACTGGGTCGTGGTAATACACAACAAATGTTACTCTGGAAATATTGACAGTACTCTTTGAAAATGGAATTGACACTGTGGGGTACTATACAAATTGTGAAAAAACATGATAACAATATTAACATGATAAATCATGTTTATATCGCAATTTTAACTTTACTACTTGAAAGTTAAGGGTTTAAATTACCCTAATGCAATAATTTTTTTTTAATTTTTCATCACGTTGTGGTTTCACCTATTCTTAACAATATTTAGACAATATATAATCATTTTCACTAATGTAATGCATATAGAATACTAGCATTACTAGCAATACTACTTATCAGTACTTATTATTTACTAATTACATTTAATTTCCCATCACTGAGTATATTAGAATTATAATATATGTTCCACGATTTATTATTATTATTATTATTATTTCATCCTATAAGTTTTGCAATATGGCTGAAAAGTAGATTTTTGCATGCAAAAATAACGAATACGTTTCTTATAATAATCTGTACGTACAAAAGCGTATTGAAAGCAGAGAAGTAGCAGGCAACGGGCGTAATTATTTAGTGGGCAACATACATTGCTATGAAGTCGTAACTCAGCGTGGTGCCCTGCAGGAGCGGGCGACGAACATCTGCAGTTTCAGCACATGCGCAGTGTTTCATTATTATGTCAAGACCTTTGTTCAACTAATGTTTTAATGCGACAAGTAATTATTCTATCTGGTTTAGCCTGTGGCAATACAACTGACCTGTCAACATTTAGTTATATATTCTTCCTTTATAAGTTTCATTTAATATATTTCTATGAGCTTATGATTGTCTATGTGATACAAGATCTTCTCTCACTATCGAGTCTCTTAATCGATCAAAAATTGATAGAAAATACAGTTAGAAGGTTCAAGCAGAAGGTTTACAAAGTGATGAAACAATTTTTAACAACTGACGTGATCAGTTATCGATATTTATTGTGACATTGGTGTAGGCTGCAAGGAAAATAAAAACCATCTCATCGGTTCTCTGCTCTTCCCGTTAACGACGATGGGCACAATTTTCTTCGAATTCATTCCATAGGTGATTCCGAATGTAAGTTGGACTAGCGTTGTCTGATAGATGAACATCTGCAGAGAGCAATTGTATTACAATTACAAGACATGTTACATCAACGCAACGATATGATTCGTTAATTCAAAACAGCTAAAGATTCGATTAATAGCAACGATAACGAAGATTACAAGCACATCATTTGCGCTGATCATACACCCTCTGCTGAGCATCCCATATGTTACAAAGCTCCAGTTGATGAAGAGTTGGCGTGTGATTTGGATTGAAAAACATGTGCAAGTACGTCCTTCTGTTCATGTTCATGTACATTTTTGTCAACGACTGTGGCAATGTGTATGCGTGGATTTGAAAGATTCTAAGATAGCACCTTTTTCGAAAATTATTTAAGATAGCATCTGTTTCAAGTTTATTTTCAAAAGCACCTTCTTGAAGAGCGTTTTTAAAATAGCACATTTATCGAATTTGAATTTTAGGTAGCACCTTCTTTCTTGAGCCCATCAAAATAACAAAAAAAGACATTATTTCAACTTTGACAATGTTCAATATTTATAAGTGTTTTAAAACCTTAACACTTACGTACCCTTTATGGTGGTACGGGTGGTCTGGAAGAGATCCTATGAGTTTTCTTCAAGAGCTCCTGAACGCCTTAGCAAACGCCACGTTACAAAACATGGCCAATGTTGTGTGTGTAAATTTTTTGCTTTCACAACAATTTCAGTGACTCAATTGGATTTTCTCTAGCTGCTCTAGATAAACAATTTTTAATTGTGATTAAATTTTAACATTTGAATAAACTTAAGAAATAACTTAAATCTAAATCAACGATCGAGGCATAACAGTAATTTTCGCTAGTTTTCTTTATATACGCACAGGGAAACGGATTCATAATTTCATTATGTGACACAATGTAATTCCTATATACCATGTATCCACTCTAAACATTAATTGATCACGATATTTTGTAATGCCAATTTGTAATAATATCACAAAATGAAACAAATCGTTTTAATGTTTCATTCAAGTGTTGTTCATTTTTACGCGCAAGTCTTGAGCGGTGTGATTATAACATTAAATTGGTATTGTCAAGCAATGCCAAATCACTGTTAGATTTAGTACTGACACATGATCAAGGGTCGCGCAAGCGACCCGACGAGGCAAGGTTAAACCGCCCGTCGGTTTTAATTACTTAAACTAATGTATTATTGCGCAAGAGTGCTATTTTTTCCCCGGGAAGAGTATTGCCACGAAATGTGATAGGATTACGTCAAGTTGTTGTCATTGCTGTATAAATAATTTTTTCCTCACACATGCACGCGAAGTGACTCTTCGCGGGCCTATTTTCCGGGCGCGAAGAACGCCTTCGTTCCCTCGGGTGCAAAGTAACTTCCCTAGGGAACGAAGGCGTCTTCGCGTACGAAAAATAGGCCCGCGAAGAGTCACTACGCATGCATGTGTGAGGAAAAATAGTATAAGCAACTCGGAAGCAAAGCACATCTTCCCTCGACTATAGTCCCAGCTTCCCTCGCGAAGCTGTACTTCGCTCCCTAGTTGCTTAATATACTATTATGGATTCATCGAAAATGGACCAATATCTCAATCTGGATGTTACGCCAGTTCAAAATGACACAAATCGTATTTAAATTATAACAATAAATTGATGTTTCAACTTATTGGCGAAAATTATAATCTGCTCCTACTATTGAAATTGGAGGATATTGAATAATCATTAATATTCTTGGCGAGACAACACTCATACATACGGAGTACCTTTGAATACGCGTCAAACAAACATTTGATCCAATGTTGATTCAGCATCTACGTTTTGATATGGTGTGAATGAATCTTTCAGCCGCATTTTATACCTTCTGCATATCAAGCAGACGTGTTTGTTCTGGAAAATTGCATTTTACGGAAACTTTAGTGACGTATGAATTCAATATCATGCTATTTAAAAAGCGCACAGTCAGAAAATTTTTCTCTGTTTCGTTGGCAGAATTACACGCAGCAGGTAAACACATCAAATTGTCTTGTACAGCACTCAAGCCCTAAACAGTTTCGTTGGATTATTTCATGAAAAAAATGTAATATCGTCGTGAAAAATATTTATATTTTTTATTCAACTTATTAAATTGATTTTTTTTAATTTGTCGTTCATATATTTATTCATTGAATTGAATTCACGGTCGCAAATTTGTTGCTATCCGGGAATCGAACCTGAGCCTCTGAAGTGGTAGTCCGCCGTTTTGTCCGCTGGTCCAAGTCTGCTTGCAAGTTTTAGGTTATTAGAAAACTCACTCATTGATTTTTTAATTTGTATTTATTTTTATTTTGTATTATATATTTATTGCGATTTCTGAGAACTTGGACTCTCATCGCGTTAGGGTTGTAGGCTATGGTGAGACGGGCTAACAAACAGTCTTGGATTTACACAGGGGCAACATGGGCGACTGCCCCGGGTGGCAAATTTTAGAGGCGGCAAATTTTGGGGGCGGCAAATTTTTACAAAAAATAATTCGAAAAAACGCGAAAACGAAAATGAAAAAAAATGAAAATAATTTTTTTTTAAATGAACAAAACAACGATTTTAAAAAACTAATAGTTATCGACTGTTGAAATTGATCGTCATGCAACCTATGTTTGTACTGTGTACAAAATCCTGCTCTATCCGTTTTGAATTCTGCTAACCTTTTTGTTTGGTTGTTTATCTTATAAAATTAAAACGCAAGAAACATATTTATCATTGAGAAAAACATAGTTTAAGATAAATTGGTCATGAAATCGGTAAGAATGATTGGTGCAATGTTATTTAAAGTTCAGTCTACAATGATCATTGTTTATTTTTTTAGTAAACCGAACGAAATGAGTGAGTATCGGAAAAAATGCAGTGGTGCTGCTTACAGAAAAAGAGCTGCAGAAAAGTCGCAAGAAGTTGAACATTTGTTGTCGAAAACTCCTAAATTAGAGTCCTTTTTCACTGCGAATATTAATGCACAATCTACTACCATTACACGATC
>JAPYZS010002033.1:0-17325 GCA_030522925.1 Trissolcus japonicus
TAGTAACTGGCCAAATTTTCATGGGCCAGTCGTTCTGGCTTAAATCTGGCCATTTTCTAGTTTGCTCTAGGCAAAAACTGGCCGAATTTTTACTTGGGCGGCGACAGTAGGGCTAAAGCTGAGTCGTGTCATGAGGATGCGACTCAGTCGCGTTTCAATTTTGCCGTGTACGTCTGCTGACCCAACATTTTTTCCGTGTATATATATATATATTCTTTTTCGCAGAACCTTGCTTTAACAATGAATGTTCAAAAGAATATCGATCGAAAAAAACGCTGGGGTCTGATTATTGCGAACTATAAGCTGAAAGTTGCATCGTAATAATGTGAATTCGTGTTAAAGTGTAGATAAATTGCTGGCACTTTTTTGTAATTGAACCACATTGTACGAAATATAAGATGTGATCTCTAGGTGTGCAATTAAGAGCAGCATCCAATTGAAAGCATTACGTCGGTCAAAGTCGGGTAAACATCAACCACGTGATTAATGTATATGATAATTTGTTGGGTTTGGGGCGTGAAAATGTTTCTTTTTCGTCGCATTGCGTAATGTCAGAATAATGCTTGCCGTCCAGCTGACAAATAGATTAAAAAGTTTTAATCCTTCTTCTCCAGACGGGGCTGTATAATTATCGGCGTGCTAACGAGGCAGAGGATCATTTCCCGAATGAAAAAGGCACCTCCGTTGCCCATGGCAATGCGACCGTACACTAGTTAACGTAACATCACAGCGTCTGGCCTTCGACACCACGGCTAAATTGTAATTAAAAACAACCTTTTCTCCAATGAACAGGGCAATTGATCGAAAATACGGGCGCAACTCCTGTCAAACGAGTTGATGTGTCTCAAACAATATTTTCGTACTCATTTTTACTCAAACTCGAGTGCGTATTAGTTATATTTATTTCTGAAGATTTGATTTATTTTCATAAAAAAAAAAAACTTTACAGTTTGGTTACTTATCACTACTTCTTCCTATATCTATATATTCTATAAATTTTAAACTACAAATAAACATGTATGTACGTATGAAAATTTGCTCATTTTTCATACATGAATGGGCACTATTATACATGATTTTATAACGAAAAAAACTATGATGATTATTATAATCAGAATTTGCTTTAGTGTGCATAATTTTCCCACAGGGACAAAAATATACCTACAAATATATATCGAATTTATATTTATTATATAAATATTGTATATTTTTTCGATAAAATATATATTTATTTTATATTAAATTTATATAAGTTATTGCCGCTTTATAAATAATTTATAAATGAGATATATGTAGAATATATACGAATATATTTTAAGTATGGTAAAACTTTTAGGAAAGTTAATTAAAATCTAATGGGAAACTTCTGATCTTAACTTACTATATAATGCTGCCTTAATTGTTTTGTCCAATTTTGAATACACTGTAACACAGGAAAAACATATATGATAGAAAATTCAAGTCGCACTTGAAATTTCTAGTATATGTTATTTAAGGGTAATGTTAAAGTAAAATTTCATATTTTTTTATATTTTTGATACACATCCATCGTATGAGAGAGTTTCCCAATAAGAAGCATTGACTGGAATGTATTCGTAGACCAGTGAATAAGACAGTGATTTATCACCGCGGAGGTCTGGATAAGTGAGTAGTATATTTACACGACATGTGATGAAAGACAGTCGATGGAGCAGTGGACTTAGTGGCGGACTACATTCCGAAGGATGAGCGTTCGAATCTTACCTCAGAACCAACAACTACCTTAAATCCATCAGAGTTCTAAAATTTCTAACACTGACTAAAAATCATAAAAATAATTAATTAAAAATTGTCAATATAAATAGAATAATTCAATTTTTTAATAATTTGAATAACATTAGTTTAACTCTTGCAAAAAGAGTTGAGCGAACGTTGACTAGCGATGATGGGCCAGTATTTCATCCCAGAGGTTTACCATCTTTTGACCGAAGATTGGCAGCTAAAGTTGACTCAACTTATTTTTTATTCGAAATTTGCTTCAACTTTTAAAACTTGGTAGCGATACTGTTTATTTTATAGAATTCTATATTATTTGTTTTTATTTTTTATTGATTGTATTTATTGATTGATTGTATTGATTGATTGTATTTATTTATTATTGATTGGAAGCCGATTTTCTTCCACGTTGATAATTTTTCCGTTTAATTGTAATTCAATTAAGCTAGTCGCGTATTCCCTTGACGAATCCCCTGAGTTATTGTCCTAGTGGACGCAGTTGATACTTGAGTTTGATGCTTACAGCATCACGGAAAGAGCCCACGCAAATACTCACGAAAATTATTACCAAAGTGTGATGTGAATCATGAGTAAAATTTGATGTGAATTTGCCAATATTTGAGAACTAAATTTTATTTGCTTCGCAGTGAATTGCACCGATTTAGCAGCACGAGAACTAGAGTGGTAAAGAAATGTAGTAAAAATTGGTCATTTTTCTCCGTTTAGGAGAGGTAACGCCGATCGTAACTAATGAAACACACATTTCACGTCGAGTAACAAACGCACATAAACTCCTCTCCAATAATTGAAAAAAAATCTAAGATAAACATAATGGACAGCAAACTTGTGACATTTTTATCAGCCTCAGGTTAAACTATTTACTCGTGAAAAAATTTTGCGGAAACAACGGCCCTTTCTCTATGACAATAATTTTTTGAGATTCAAACGAAAACACGAACATTTTTTAGTCTGATTCTTTAGAAGTGCAATTGGTCTACATTTCAAGCATTTTTAGAAATTAAATAATAAAGACCCCTGTTTACCTTACGGCCGGTTGAACTTTAAGTAAAATACGAGCAAAGATCTTCGACACTTTGAATAAATTTGGTATCAGCACCATGTAAAGGTCCCGGCATTGGAGCTTGAATTGCTGTTCGCGCCATGCCAAGATCGCATAAAAAACTACACTTGCCAATGTAAAAAGCAATTTAATGAAAGCTCGTCGCGACTTTATGATAAATCAATAAAAAAAAGGGTGTGATCAAGCATGCGTTTGGTTACCATCATTATATTGGCGGCGTCGATCTTCTCGTCCTTGCGGGTCACAAAGCACATGCAGGAAAGCCCTCGCGGACAGAAAGTAGCCGGATCGCGTTACAGAAATTGCCAATTACCCATAACATGCAATTTGTGCTCACTCACTACTACTATGGTATTAATCTGACGCACCTTAGGTGGCGTCAGAGCGATACAGATAATTCAGCTTTTAAGAACGAACGAAGTTAAAAAAAGAAAAACCGATTTTCTGGCGCCAGCCCCCCGACATTTGCATTGCGCAACGAAAACTCATGGCGCCAATCAAAGAAACACACAGACGTAACAAATTGTTGCTCGCTTATGTGGCTCCGTAATGTTGTTCGTTGATGGTGAACGTGTTTGTGTTAATCACATACGAACTGGTATTCTCGGAGCCTAAAATGAACGTAGTCAACCGATTAAATTTACAATTGTAGATCAATCATCTTGTCAGCATGCGCACAATATGTACCTTCGTTTGTTTGTTGATTTGAAAAACATGCTTTTCGCACGACTCGGCTGTCTATATGTTTAACGTGCCAAAAGAAAATGATGCTGTAATAACTCGCGGGACAAAAATACACAAACTACAAATTATTCGATGATTTACGGTAATCGTTCGCATTGAAAAACTTTTCCTGCAACGGTGAGAATGTTTAAGCGTTGTATGATGCTACAATTACATACACAATTACTACAGTAGAGACACTAGCTGGAAAAATTATTCATACATGCAAAGAAATAAAGTAGTAATTTTTACTAGTCCAGTTTGTTATTTTTTTTGTTTCAACACAATTTAAAAAAATTTTCATGTTATGAAATTTCACGTTGACATGTCTTAAGGCCATGAGATATTTCAATTGTTTTTCCGCACGGACGAAAATATAGGGTGATATGCAATTGCGTCGAATGAGATAATTTTGAATTTGAGTTTGAAAATTGTAACGTGGCTTTCGATCCAAAAGAAGTCGATTGATGATTATGTTTATGACATTAATTGATCAATTATGAATTAGTTTTATTTTATATATCACTTGTAAAAAGGCTTGAGTTTTTTGGTATTAAAATTGCCCAATGCGTAAAATACGCAAAAACATAAAGTGTGTTTAATTGACATTTCATTCGGCGCAACTGCGTAAAAAATTTTCGGCGCAAATACATAAAAAAATTTTCGGCGCAATTGCACCCCTACTGAACGACAATTTTTTATCAGTTTTTAAAGGATCAGCGCAACTGAGTACGCCCCAAAATATATATTTTAAAAATGTAAATAAAAAATATTTCGTCAATGTGTATAGTATTTGGTTTATATTTTTATATAAAATGTCATGATATAAATTTATGAAATATAGAAGTTGGCTGACTTCGTGCATCATCGTTTATTTTTGACAGTTCAATTTGACAGGAATAAAATATATACGGGCGTACGCAGCGCACCCTAGACAATCTAGTCCACATCAGTTAAAAAGTTTGTCCAATTAATTCGATCGTTTCTGCATCATTACTAATAAGCCTAGTAAAATCGCTACTAATCTTGCATAAACAATCTAAATGATGGTATGCGTACATTGCAGACATCAAATGGCTCTATTTGGATTTAAGATTTTCTTGGTCCATTACCGAGATTAGTCTATATTCAGTATTCTCGCAGAAGTGCAGTTAATTCTTTAATTTCTCATGCCGATGTTTCCTAAGACGAAAAAAAAGCAAACCCTTCGCGTGAAATTATAGATCAAGTAATCATACGGAAAAAATGAAAATTACACACGAGATGTACTCTCATTTTAAAACTGATGCGAATAACTTGTCATTTTATAATTACACAAATAATAAAGTTCTAAATAATACTAGTACTAAAATCCATGTCAAATTCCTTTCATGACTTCTTTTTCTTAACTGAAAATGTTTGTATACATGAGGATAAGTCACTTTTCAGAAATCATATATAGTAAACATATTTCTGTATAGACATATATAGATTATATACATAATCTATATAATATATTTATATATTTAGTTTGATTGATATTTTTTTGCAGCTGAGAATATACAGTTCAAAACTGGATTGGATTTAACACAATGAATCGAGCAGTGGTCAGAGACTCGGACTACCACTTTGGGGGCGAGGGACTGATTCCAACGCAACGACAGAAAATTTTAACCCACATAAGAATTATAAGAAATATCTAAATAATAAAATATCACTACTACAATAAATTTCTATAAAATTTGATTCAACTGAAACTTTTATATAAAAATATAAAATTAAATCGCCGTAAAAACAATAACGAAGGCCTCCTGCGTAATGGGAATGTCGACAAACGACATATAGATACAATGTTGGCATACAATATGGAAACAACTTTGGCACACAACCTTGGCGTTGCGTCACATGCCAAAGCTTACGCTATATTGGTGCGACGTTGTCGAACAGCGTCAATACGACTTCACCAACGTCGTTACGACTGTATTTTTCTGCTTGGGTAAATCAAAATGTTCATTTCTTCAAATTATACTATCACTATTTTATTTTAGAGATTTGAAATAATATATACATGAAATACTATGTATGTATACTATACATGACGCTAATCTGTAACCGAAATAAAATTTAAACCAACAAAAGAAGATGATCTTGCAGCTGAAAATACCCGGTACTTTGCATTGTACATCGTCCAATATGCACAAAAGTAATAAACAGCGCGAATAAGAGATTGATGAAAAGTGCGAAGAGAGGCTGCAAAAAAAGTTTCTGTAATTTGAGTTGGTTAACTCGACAGAGTCGAGCGGTTATTCCAGCATGGATTCTTACTTGAGAAAGGACTCTGTTCGTGATTGAACGATGCACCATTCTGAGAATGTAACGTCTCTCATGCGAAATATACTCTAGAATAAGTGAGAACGAATTTACAACTATAACTCATTTCTCATCATTTCTACAACCTGATGAGAAACCATTTGCTAAACAAACTTTGTAACAGATTTGATTAATTCAGCATATTACCAGATAATTTTTCATATCTCAAGTAATCGACGACACAAAAAAAATCTACACATTACTGTAAATTACACACGGAGAAAACGGAGCATTAACAAATCTTATCCCCGTAATGTTCAGTCATATGCTGAATGTTTTTGTTGGCACACAACTAAATATTGCAAGAATGCTTTTAGCCAAATATTCTTATACAGCATAATTTATTATCAACAATGTAATATTGTAACAAATGCAATTAATTTTATTTAATTATCGGGTACAAATAATTAAATATCAAGAATTTGATAATTTCATTTTTCTCATTCATAAATCCAACAGCTTTGAGGCCAATTATAGGATTAAACATAGAGTAGTATTAGATACAAGGTAAGAAGTGAAATCCATGTACAATTAACGTAGTTAGGAGTTTTTTTTGCGTTTTTTTTTTGGGTTGACTTTGGAGTTATTGCACAAGATTGTTGTCGTCATCGTCGTTGGCCAAAAAGGTGTTTCCACAGCAATGACTTAAAGGTTTGGATCGTATTTGCTTCGACGACTGTTGCCGGGAGTGAATTCCACTCAGTGACCACACGGTTGCTGAGGAAGTGTTGACGGGGTTGTCTTCCACCTCTCAAGTTGGAGGTATTTGCGCGCATGAAGGTGTCTATAAGGGTAGATGCATCGTAGCCGTTGTGCAGAATTTTCCAGGTCTCGGATAGATCCAAATATTGGCGTCTATCTGAGAGACATAACAGGTCAGTCGCCGTGGTCGTGCCTCATAAGGTAGTTGTCGCAGTTCTCGCGGTAATTTGGGGGCACGTTGAAGGATACTCTCCAAGGCGTCCACGTCTTTGCGCAGGTACGGGGCCCGGACAGTCGACCCGTATTACTACAGGGAGAATGTAGGTAATGAGAATTTGCTTAAGCAAAGCTGAACTAATGTTGACAAAAGCCTCTCTGCACCGGTAGATGAAGGAGTTCGCTTTCTTCACCACTGCAGTTGTCTGGAGATCCCATTTGAGGTCCGTGGAGATGATTACCCCTCGGATCCAGTTGGGCGAATGTTATTTGATAATTAATCGATTCCATGATAAAATAATTATTTTCTTACAGAGAATGGTAAAAATATATAAATTTCATAAAATTATTTTTAACACAGTTTTTGTTTAATAACATCTTAATATTTGCGCATGGTTGTTATGAGTAATCTAGTTTCAGTAATAAAACTGAAGGCTTGACTCTTGTAACAATTACAACCCACATAAACACACACACATATTGAAAATTCAGCGCGATCACATCACAGACACCGGACACATCAAATTTTATGAAAGTGAATGTTCAAATCTTCGGTCAGTTACAATATAAATAGTACATTCGAGTCTTACTATACTTCGAAGTTTTACTATCCAGATTTTTCAATATGAAACAATATGAAAATTTAACGATTCATATTGTCCGATATCATTTTTTCAGTGCAGAAACATGAAAAATTGTGTGTTTTAAGAGACTTAAGCACCGACAAGAATATTTTAAAAGCTGAGAGCGGAAAGTCAATCATATTCCGGATAATCTTAATGATAAAGACTATCATGTGTATATAAGTTGCACCTGTTAACCAAGAGATAAAATCCGAATTCATGTAGCAATTAGCTTTTATCAATGCCAATAGGAGGGAAAATATTGAGACTCACGAATCAGGAACTTCAGAAATTTCTGAATAAACAGAAAAACAGAAATTTCTCCTATATTTATCTATTTAATTCATATAAGTGATTTTTTCATCATACCAGATAAAAAATTCAATTTTTGAAATTCCAAAAATTTTGCAATTTTGAAAAATTTAAAAATTATGAACAAATTTCAGAACCTGTGCTTTTTAATTATTATAAAAAGGTTTGATCGTTGGAAAACGAGTAAATGAAAAAATATGAAAAAATCATTTTTCGATGATGACGTCATCGGCCCGCTGAAATCGCGGATGAATGAAATATTTTTTTATAAAATTTTGTGATTCTCAGCTGTTCATAACATGGTCGAAAATCCGTCTTTTTCAGATTTTTTTAATTTTCATGAGCTGGACGTTGCTGATATTTTAATTACATAAAAATTGATGAAGTTTTACTTTTTTTTCATGCCAAAAAGTGGCATTTGATTTCACCTGAGACACTGCAGATCTTCTGTCATTTTTTTTTTTCTTACCTGTCCAGAGACTGCCGTGTCCCCTGATATACAGGCGCGCAGCGCACTTGAAGCCTAGTATAGCATAAAAGGAGGGGAAGTTCTAACTTAATATTGAAAATATTAAGTTGGAATATATTGAAAATATTTCTAAATAAAGAACTGATCTAGAATTTTTAATCAAAATTCAAAAAAAAATATAAAAATTGCTGCACATCAGCTATAAACAATTATTGGCAAATTTTTTACAAATTGTTTGAGAAATTAATGTTATAATATAAAATTTAAATAATGATTAATTAATTAAACTTAAATAGTAAAATATAAATGTATAAGAAAGATGAATTCATCGACGTTACCACCGATTAACGATGTAATTAAATTACTTTTTTTTCATTTTCAAAACAGGGACTGATCTGCTTGGTCGCCGATAAAAAATTTAGCATCGTTCGCCGTGCACGCGCTCCGTAAATTGCCTGTGCGCGGGACGTTCAGGATTTTGTGTTTCCGTGTAACCAATGCGGAAGTTATCCCGAGGGGTTCAATCACAATATTGCAGTTGCCATTAACGGAGCAAATAACCCGATGTATTTCTAGCTTTTTTTTCTCGCTGTATTTCCTGCTACTTTTTTCATACAACTTCAAGTTCACGTTATAATAATCACCTCGGTTCGACCATTTTCATTATAAACTCACTTTTAATTTTCGCAAATTTGATAGGCACAAAAATGTAATCGCAAGGCGTTTCATATCAATTACACGCTTAATTTTAAATTGATTCTTAGCGTTTGCATAATATTTATAATGCACGAAGTTCAAAATGAAGTCATTATCGAAACAACTTGATTATCGAAGGTTATATCAAAAATTACTGTATTACAGAGATTTCAAAGTGAGAAAAATATTAATCTCGCGAAATTCTGTTTTCTAACATGAAATCATTATATAAGAAAGTTTTCTAAGTAATGGACATTTGTGTAACCACTGATATCAATATTAACGTAGACTTTTGCGTGAAGTAATAACGTTTCTTCGGTACATCGGGCTAATGTACTCTGATAACACTTGGTAAAAAATTCATTTTTACTTATTGAAGAAATAATTTTCTGTCATAAAATTGTATTGATTCAACAAATAATAGTTGTGATTGATAAATTTCACTTACAGTTTTATCAGTTTCTTAAAATTCACTATCATACCTAAGAAAACTCATGCAAGAAAGTACAGTAAGTGAAATGTAATAATCTAAACTATTATTTTTCAAATAATAACGAAAAAGGTAAAATTTAATATGTTGAGCGGCCATATTAAACACCGTCACCTTGAACAAATGAATATATGTACATTATCGCTTGTTCCATGGACGCAATATTTTTGGTTTTTAGAATTTTTGGCATTCGTTTTTGATACGAAAAGAAAATGTTAAAAAAAACGGTTTTCTGAAAATGAATCATACTTTTTTTCAAACTTTGTATAAATTTCAATAATAACAAGAACTGAGAGTACATGAAATTTTATGTCAGACAGGATGAGTTTAAATTTTTCCATATATTTATTCGTTTTTGATCGATTTGATCGATTTTTGATCGATTGTTGCTATTTTTTAATAAATTGCATTTTTCAATAAAAAAAGCTATTTTAAAAAGTTTGCTAGGACAATCTTTCCCATCCGAATTGGATGAAATTTTGTAAAATGAGAGTTTGTGTCCTGCACTACAACATATCAAAATTTTAGACATGTGTTTTTCCATACGTTTAAGCGTATACGTATTTTTTAGTTTCTCCATATTTATCAATTTTTGATCGGAAAATCAATCGGAAAAATGACAACCCAGTATTGCAACAGTACTGTCTACCAATAGTCGTTCGCCAATACTGGACGAGGACTCCGCCGTTCAAGATTGTCGGCTGAGTGGAAAATTTTCTATCTGGGAGGATAGAATTTGAAGGTAAAATTTTTCGAGAAAAAACCTCAAGTATTTTAAATGAGTGTGAATATGTAGCAGGGTATAAGTTCATTAATTAAGCGAGCTGGCGTGAGCGATCAGCGTAATAATAAGCACCTGACGCAGGAAGTGTATCCGCACAAAAACTTTAAGAACACCGGCTGTCTCAGTGCCGTTGAGTCTGCAGAAATATCCTCCGCATCTTTACACGTGGCGAAAGAATTTACAAAAGACAAGAAAATGCGGCCACTTTATAAGTTGACCTTGACAAGATGTGGAATATGTCACGCAGTAAGAAATTCGCACGGTGTCGCACATTCTGCGTCAAATGAAACGTGTCGCGAGTCACGCGTCACGCCGGCGCCAGCCCTACCTCCACTCTTGCTAACGTCATTTAAATATTCAATTATTTAACAAAGCGCTACTCACGAAAGCGCTATTAGCACGAAAGCGTTGCTGTCACTTCATACTCTCACTAATATATGTTATTACTTCAATGCTC
The DNA here is from genome assembly GCA_030522925.1 of Trissolcus japonicus. Taxonomy (NCBI): domain Eukaryota; kingdom Metazoa; phylum Arthropoda; class Insecta; order Hymenoptera; family Scelionidae; genus Trissolcus; species Trissolcus japonicus. The sequence goes on from JAPYZS010002033.1 coordinate 10,658, forward strand.
AGACAAGATAATTAAAATAAATCAAAAAGTTCTACGAGAACATCTAAGGCTGTAGTTTTGAGATTATGAGTTTTAAATTTAAGATTGGAGTTCGAAATACATCATATTCTTTGCGTCTTAATGCGCAAAAAAATAATTAATTTGTCATAAAAATATTTCTTTGCAATTTAAATCAATAATACTAACTCTATGTGTACTATGTGTATGTATATAAACATAATTTTTTCTTTGTCTTGAAACAAAAATGTGTTTTTAAATTTGTAATGTGCAAAGTCATCATCGTTCAATGCGAAAATGTATCCAGTTACGCATCATCGAAAAAAATGAATTTTTGATTACAAAAAATATATATGGGTGAATTCACGAAAAGTGTACAATTTTACTGAAATTTAGGAAAATATATCCCAATTTTTTTATCCCAAATTTATCCCAAATTTATCCCAAAATTTACTAATACCTGCAGATTCTTTCATGTTTTTGTATAAATCAGCATACACTTGCTTTCGCAGAAAGAAACAGTCATTTTTATTTTTTGATGAATAGTTTTCTAGCACACTTTGCTAGTCTAGTTTTCATCAGCACACTTTGATGAAGTGTTTTCTTGACCACGAAGCTTACAGGTACCATGGAACTTACCCTATTCAAACATAGTTAATACCTTATCGAATCCGCACAAAAAATTTTTCCGCTTGGATTATGAAATTTAACCATGAAATACGTCAAATAATTTTTATTTAGCTTAATTCCGATGTAAAATCAAAAGAGGCCAGTGCGGTGATTACACGAGTTTTGTCCTTTGACAATTTCAAGGTTTCGATGATAATTTCTGGTCATTGGAAATAGCTGTTTTTTCATTTTAGTGTGATAATAGTTTTTCGAATTCTATAAGCTTTTCATATTACTGATTACAAAATTTTTATGAACTTGTTATCGATACGAAAATATTTAATTTTATTGCTTATTATATTTTTGTCGTTTTCTTAGGACATGAATAAATAGAATTCACATTGCGATGAAGTGATGATTATTAAAAAAAATAACAAAGAGAAATGAGATCTTCTATAGTTTCTCCAAACTGACTGTCGTTGCGCGATCGTTTTTAATCGAGTATGTTAACTAGCCAACACAACTCAATTAAAAAAATCAACTCTCGGCATGCTACGGAGCTTATATTTTCGTTAAGTTTTGTAGTATGTTACATATTCATGAATTCTTTACTATTCCATTGCATTTTTTCAATGTGATCTAAAAACCCAACACTCCGATATATTATAAGCATACAAAAATAAAAGTTTTCTTGGTAAAAAAGATGAAGGACACTAATTGTACACTTTCCATGAATTCACCCGTATACATTTATAATATAGGGTGTCACATATTAATCTGGCACTGGAATAACTCTAAAAGTGAGCGTTGGAGAAAAAAAAGAAATATAGTAGAACTCTAAATTTTCTAAAAACTATAATAATGCAACTGAACTGGCCTCATCAAACTGAGAAACTTTCATCCTTTCAGCATTTTTTCAACAACTCTTATTTTCCAAGTTATTCCAGGTACGGTATTAAAATGGATACGATGGAACCAGATCTAACCGAACACGAGTTCGGGGTAATTCGCTCTTATAATCTGGGTAGTTGACTCACACTCGTTTGAGACGCATGATCGTCACTCGATCATGCTATAACTTTAAATGGAGTATTCAAAACCTTAATAATCAAAGATTTATGTCGGGTTGAATAAAAATTGAAAATACAATAACAATTTTTCAATAATTTCATCAATAACTTCATCAGTATTGTTCATAAGATATGGTGAACAATATTCTCTTCTAATATAAAACATTGTTTGTATTTTGTTAACAATAATTACCCAGTCCCAAACTACCCCGATTTCACCATATGATCCTATATAAATCATTAAATTTGATTAAGAATTTATTATTTTATGTAAAATGTGAGGTGTCATATTTACCCTAAAGTGTCACTTTTACCCCGGTTGACCCTATATAGCCGGGGCCCGCTTAAGGTATAATAATAACGCCAATAAGCGTCTAAGGACGAAAAATCAACGTCAAAAAATATCCTTATGAATTTTTCTAGCATACTATACTAAAGTATTACTGTCTGATACAGAGGCAAAGTTTCTCTTTAAATTTAAATTTAAAGTTAATATGAGATGCTTTGAAATGCTATAACGTAGATGCTCTTGTTTCATCAATTTTCATAACGTTGAAAATGCTATCTGAAAATAGATATGATATTTTAAGTGAAAATTAAAATTTAATTTATTCGGCATTGATATAATAACTGTAATTTGAGTTTTGAAAAAATATATGAATCTGTAAGATCGGATTTATAATGTTTACAAGAAGTGTTAATTAACATTTTCGTGATGCACAGTACTCTCTCTCTTTCAATATGGCGGCCGTGTGAGAAAGACAGCACAGAAAATGAAATAGACCACGTGATGGTATTCTGCGTTTCGCAAGTTTTGATTGGTGTTCTTCACACATATGACAATCCATGTTCGTGCAGCACAAAAATGATAAATGAAAGCACGATTGTTTCTTTATTTTTTGAAAAACGTTACAATAATGATTGAAATGACACGGCTTTAGGATGAGTCGAGGTAAACATGACACTTAACGCGGTCCTTTCCTCTATACCTATTACGCTCAGCCTTGGTGGCCTGGAGCCTTTTTGGGTGTCTCTCGTACAATTTCTTTTTTCTATCCTTCGTAGCTTGTGTTTTTAAAAATAATCCACTCCGGCATTTGAATAAACGCCAAGGAAAACCACGAAAACCTAGGCAGGGGCCGATCGCGTGGATTGAACCCCCGACCTTCCAAATGCGAACATGGCGGCCGTAGCATCAAACAAAATGCAACTATCAGGGCATCATAGATTATAGATATTATGCACATTAGTCTTGGCATTATTTCTCGACAGCGCCCAAGGTTTGCAGCGCGTGATTTTAGCGGCTTGATACGCACCCTTGGCTAGCTTAAGTGATTTGAGATACGCAATTTGCGGATTCACGTGTCTGAATCCCATCCGATCCAGCCGATTCTGCTAATCACCGGCAGTAGCGGTAGCACGTTATTCCTACCACTTGCCGATTTGATTACGCGTTTCAGCGCTCGCGCATCGATATTAACGGCTTGACTCGGCTTCAGTCGACCTTGTTATAAGTCTTTGTATTTTTTATTTTTTATTACAAATCACATTTTGCAATTTTGAGCAACATCAAAAGCAATTGGTTTTATAATATGTAATTGTGCAAAAATGTTTGTGATTCTATATAATTTTTCAAAAATAGAAAAAAAATTGGTAAATTATCAGCAGCTACCTCAGCGGCATGAATATGCAAATTTTAGTAAACAAAAATTCACGATTTCAAAAGCCGATTAGAGTAAAATCGGTCAACATCTTGTACCATTTCTCAAGCGATTGACCCGATCGGTACTGGATCGAGTGGATCAGGGTACTCTGCCTATTAGCCAGTAAATCCCATTTGAAATGATACGGCGAGTCGGTTCACGAATCAACTCGTCGTGGAATAAACAAATGCAATCCATTATCCGAAGCAGTGGAGCTCGTTCTGTTTACATTAGTTATGTGCTAACCAGGTGTTTGTCTCGGATTCGGATCCCACTTTGTCGACAGCGTCATTTGCACGTGGCGCATTTGAAATTCAGATGAGCGCATCATCTATCTATCTTATGCGAAGCGTGACAAAAGTCGGACTAACGAGACGCGCAATTTCACGGCCATTTCAGCGGGATGAGCACGCAGAACAGTAGTGGCCATCACCGCGGTCACGTTCCGTGTGCCGATGAGAGCGCTCCAAACTATCAGCCATAACCAGGAACTTACGTCGTGCTTCACTAAAGAGCCCTTTGTGCCGCACACGCACATCACGGGGCCTGAGAAATGAAACGAATCAACGTCCCAGCCGATACGATAATTGCTGTGAACAAGGGCCCGAACGTTTCCGCCACCATTAATGTCTAACCCCGTTTTGCAGATGGGCCGCGCATATGAACTCCACGGAAGCCCGTGTTATTATTATCCGTTAACCCCCTGCTATGTCGTCCACCAAATTAGACGTCAAAAACATACTTCGGTTTTTTTCTTATGATGACTTTTCAACACATACTTCTCCAACACAAATTCCTACTAATTAAAAGTCGTACCACAATCATCCTACACTGTATGATTCAATTGCACTATGTTGCTTAATTTCATAGATTCAATAAATTATTCATTAAAATCATTCATTAAAATCAATTCATTTATTGATTTATTAAAATCAAATCATTGTAAAAATAAAACATGCGTCCAAATTCATTGATTCATTAAAATCAAATTATTGTCAAAAAGTTGTGAAAAAAATGCATCCAAATTAAACACACTCGACAGTAAAATCAATTATTTGAATTCCATTAAAAAAAATCATAATTAATTTTTTCATTATTTTAACCTGTTGTTATATTTTCTCCATATACAGAGACTGTATTAAACAAATATAATGTTTTTTTTCTAAGAATGATTATTCTTCATTTTATCCCAAGTTGAAATCAGAGAGATCTTCAAAGGATCTCGAAGTAATCACCTAGAGAAAAGTTTCTTAATGATCACTCCCACATGGACAAAAATATATTTTCGAATAGAAGCTGGCACCGTGGGACAGCTTTTACTTTAGGAAACGCTAATCAAAAATAGAAATTGAATGAATTTTATTGAAATACTGACATATATTATAAATAATGTCAATAATGATTACCCATTATTAAAATTCAACTTTTCAACCTTTCTTCATTAATTTATTATTTCTTTATCTTCATTAGTTAGACCGTTATTTAGCAAAATTAATTTTGAAGACCATAAACAGACTTTTAAAACATTTATTCAAACTACAATTATTAGAATACGGTTGATTGATGATTATCAGGCTATAACAAAAAGAAATAAGATCTTCAATAGTTCCTCTAAACTGACTGTCGTTGCGCGATCGTTTTTAATCGAGTATGTTAACTTGCTAACACAACTCAATTAAAAAAATCAACTCACGGCATGCCACGGAGCTTATATTTTCGTTAAGTTTTGTAGTATGTTACATATTCATGAATTCTTTACTATTCCATTGCATTTTTTCAATGTGATCTAAAAACCCAACTCTCCGATATATTATAAGCATACAAAAATAAAAGTTTTCCTGGTAAAAGAGATGAAGGACACTAATTGTAAACTTTTCGTGAATTCACCCATATTATTCAGGGTGTTTTCTACTGTTTGGACAAAGTGCACTTTTTCCTAAATTAATACCGAGAATAATAGAGTTTAACTATTTTTCAATTAAGAAAGTTATACGTTAGTAATACAAGCAGTTGTGTGTCTTGCGGGGGAAAATTTTATTTGACACTATTATAAGTAGACTGTGTAAGTCAGTATATTAAAAGTGGAAGTCCAAAGGTTAAATGAGTGTTGACAACAAAATCAAACAATATTTGGACGAGAGGATCTGAGAGAATATAAATACAGCCACACAAATAAAAAATTATACATCATTTGTAGACCATAAAAAAGTACCATATATGAGCCATGCTAAAACTAAATATATGCCAAATAGGGTGGTCCAAAAAAATGGAAAAAATTTCATAAAAACGAGTGCGCCCCCTAAAATGAAAGTACCTATAGAAAAATAATTTTTGCCACAAAAAGAAAAAAATGATTTAATCCGTACCCCAAGGCATCTGAAAATTAAATGGAATTTAACATGGCATTCTATGTCTGCTAGAGTCGCAAATTTATAACGCTGTTATGTTACATTATAAAACTCTATAGATGATGTATATAAGGGTTTTTGAGGTTGGAGAACACTAATTTCACGTTAAAAAAATTTTGACAAGTGACAGCTGTCAAAAAAAGATGATATAACTTATTTTCATAAAATTATGTATTTTCATTGTATAAAGGGTTTTTGGGGTCGCTAATCACGAATTTAATGTCCAAAACATTTTGACACTTGATTGCTGTCAAATTTGCTGTCAATAATACAAATGGATGAGATAAAATGAATAAATATACGATATAAAGTGAAGAAAATTGCTGTCAGTGTCACAAATTCATGTGATAATATGAAAAATCATAAGATAAAGAAGTTTTTTAAAGCCGCTTATCACGAAATTGGAATAAAAAAAAATCGAGAACAACAAAAACATTTTTATATTATTATTTTATTTCATTTGTTATTTCACTAATACTAATTCGTTATATTACTTATACTACGTTGTCAGTTAATCAACAACGACCACAACTTTAAAATTGTTAAGAAACAAAACTCGTGTAATCACCGTGTTTACTGGGCCCCTTTAAATTTTTCATTGGAATCCAACTATATAAACATTTTTTCACGTATTTCATGGTTTAATTATATGATCCAAGCGGAAAATTGTTTTGCGTATTCGATAAGATATTAACTATGTTTAAATAGTGCAAGCTCTATGGCTACTGTCAGCTCCGTGGTCAAGAAAACTCTTCAAAACTATTCATTAAGGAGGTTGGGGTATGAACTGTATTAACGTTTAAAATTTCATAAAAAAAATAGACGTTGCTCTTAAAAATATAATAAAGTCATGTGCAAAATTTCAAAGGGATTGTCTCGCT